>CANUEY010256316.1:0-79853 GCA_948099555.1 Croton setiger
ATATATATCCTAAAAAAGTGGAAAACGTTCCATCAAAGGACGAAATTGAATTGAAATCCAAACTAAAGACTAAGAAACGCTCTTCACTTCCCACTATAATTATCATTAACCAAAACAAGAAACAGCACAGAAACGCCAAAAAGTTAGGAAACGTATAAATCTGGAAATGAAATAAACAACAAAATTTGGTAAAAATTAAGAAACTAGCAGAAAGATTCGCATCAAAAGGAGAGAGTAAAAAAGGGAAGAATAGAAGAAAGGGTACCTGGATCAGGGAAGCAGGATCGGCGGCTACGAAGATACAATGAGTCTGCTATAATTGCTATATACAGTTATGACTACTCGAACCATCGAGCTGAGAAGACTGTAAACTGGGCCGTTATGGGCCTCATTTTTGGTGCACCGATGGGCTTCAGATTAAGGTTATTCGTGGGTTCGACATTTCTACCCAATATTCAGATAGACAGAGGAGGACCCGAACCGAAACATCTCCTCAGTCAGACAGTAGCTTAGCTTGTCTTCCTTCTTCTTCCGGTTAGAGACACAATCATTGCTACGCTGACGTCGATTTCAGAAACAGGCAACCAATTTGATTTGAGTTTTAGAAATGAGGAAAAATTTAAGGTAGATTGTGGGTTGTGTTGATTTAATTCACAGTCATTGGACAATATTTAATAGTCCCAAACCTGTTTGATAAAATGTCTGTATGAGTTTATGTTTCTTATTATTGTTGGCTGTGTGAAAGAATGCTGGATTGCCGTTCCCATTTGTGCTAATGAATGTTCATTTTCGTATTCCTTGTTGTCTTGTTTCTTTCGTCTTCTAAGTTTTTCAACCTTTCACAGGCACATGATGATGAATAGAAATTTTTTCCAATGCCCAAATGTTTGGAAGTTAACTCCCTCAATCATTTGCCTTGTTCGACGTTTCTCTCTTTGGTCGATGAAGAAAGATCACGATCTTGAGTTAGCTCTCTCACGAAACCGTAGATGGATAGTCAATAGTCAAATCAAGAACATAATCCTTAGATACCCAAATCAGGCATTACCTATTAAAGATCTTCAGAAAAAGTTTAAGAATCTTGATCTTCAAGGAAAAGCCCTCAATTGGCTTAAGAAGTATCCTGGTTGTTTTGAAGTATATCTCGTTAATGACGACTACTATTGTCGATTAACAAAGCGAATGATGTTCTTGGTGGAGGAAGAAGAGTCTGTTAAAGAAATGCAGGAACCTGTATTTGTCGAGCGGTTAGCTAAATTACTAATGATGAGCATGAATCAACGACTTAATGTTGTTAAGCTGAATGAGCTGAAAAGAAATTTTGGGTTTCCAGATGATTATTTGATTAAAATCCTACCAAAATATCCTGACATGTTTCGACTTATTAATAACAGTAGGAGGAGGAGTTCAATGGAGATTGAGCTTCTAAAATGGGAACCAGACCTGGCAGTTTCTGCAATTGAAACATCAGCTCAAAAGCAGGGTTGTGAACCATGTTTTTCATGTTCCTTGCCCTCAACTTGGGTTAAGTCGTGGGACAGATTCCGCAATTTTAATTCAACTCCTTACATTTCTCCTTATGCAGATATGGGAGGTTTATCAGAGGGTTCAAAGGAGATGGAGAAAAGAACAATAGGTTTAGTGCATGAGTTGCTCTCACTGACTCTGTGGAAGAAGCTATCCATTGTTAAACTGGGTCATTTTAGCAGGGAGCTCAATCTACCAGAGAAATTGAATGTTCTGCTGCTCAAACATCCTGGCATCTTTTATGTCTCCAATAAATATCAGATTTATACTGTTCTTCTAAGAGAAGGATATAATGGGTCGGAATTGATTGACAAGGATCCACTAGTTGTTGTGAAGGATAAATTTGGGGAATTGATGCAGGAGGGGCTTCATGAGTATCATCAGAGGCACCGATTAATGAATTTAGAAAAGAAGAGGAAGAAGGAAATAATATCTGTAAGGCCAGTCAAAAGAAAGGATGATAGCATTGAGACCGCAGAAGGAGATGATAACAATGGTGATAAACTTGGAGGTTTGTTCAATCCTGAGGAAAGAAAACGGTTTTACAAAGCTCTTTTCGATGATGATGCCCCATGAATCCTTCTTTTTTCTAGCCTGAAGCCATGAATTTGTTTGTTTTTGTTCTGAGAAGGAGGAATTCCCTACTAGCAAAGGGTAGAATACAATACAGTATTAACGTTCAATATGAACTCTATAGTCGGTAGCTTTATTGTGTACAACTCAATTTTCTAAATAAAGTAAGACATGCAAAATCCCTACAAGAATATCCCTCCATTTGCATTCCTAGAATGAAGAACTTAATTTAACCCTCCTAGAATGAAGAGTTTAACTGTTACAACATATGGGACAAGAATAACCAGTATTCAGTTATTATTGACATTTCCTTGCCTAATACATGGGTAACAAAATAATCGATTGCACACATTGGATAAAAAAAATAGAATATGGCAAAAGCCCTCTCCCAGTCTCTGACATCAAAATCGAATTAGGATAAAAAAAAAAAAAAAGGTACAATATTACATGGTAGAATATGGTGTTGCACTCAACCGGGACAGATAAACCAGGAAAAACTAACTCCACCAAACATTCTGTGGCCACCATGGGATCCCAGATAAAGGTGTGAAAGAAAGAAAAAGGCATCAAACTATACTAGGAGGATCCCCCACCCAATTGCAAACGGCACGGGGCCAACGCGTTCTTATGCAATCCACCAAAGGTGCATGTTGAGAAGGAGCAGGTTTTGTCACTTCAGCAGCATCTTTGCTGGTCGATTCATTTCCAGAAGAACTAGAGGACATTGCTACATCTGCCATGAATTCCTCCGGAGTCCACCTTGGTGGAACTGAAACCCGGAGTTTTGTTAGCCTAGGCCTCTGCACAGGAGTCTCATTTCCAGAGGCCAAGTGGCTGCCATTCAAATCAGATTTTGCAATCCCATTAAAATGGTACAGATCAAACACCTTTTTACCCATCAATCCACTGGAATCTTTTAGGCCTCCCAAATTCTTGTCCAGATCCAAAATGACTTGCCAGAACTCACTCCATACAATGAAGCCAGTGCTGCAAAGATGATCAAGTTTCTCTGGGGGAAGTCTGATATTTGTTTCCCTAAGGACTTGATGGAAGCCTTCCACACTAATAAAGCCACCGCCGCCACTCTGGTCTTGTGCATCAAATGCTTTCCTAACCTGTGATTCCCTTTCTTCCAGCTCATTCTCATCTTGAACAGAGGTATCAAGAGCAAATAGAACCGTATAGTGGGATTCACTTCCAACAACCCATATTGGCCATTTCGGGCATTTTAAGTTTTGACCAACTTTGCAGAAATTAAGGGACTCCAACAGAGTAAGAAATCCAACTTCTACATTTGTGGATATTCCCTTTAAACACATGCCACTGCCTAAATCCATTCTACCATCAAAAACATTAGGTACAGCCTGTCCACAGAGCAGTAGATTCACAATTTCCTGTCCATGCATTCCAGATGACAAGACATCATTAAGAAGTCTAATATCATTATAAAAGGTGCTTATTACAAAATTAAGGCACTGGTGCTCAGTGAGAATGACAAAAAAAGATGCTTCACTGACATCAAGTTATGTACCTGTGAGGCGTGCCCAAAAGGTGCGGTGACTAAAGGAAGGCTGGGGTCATCCCTGTCAGCTTGAACAGACTCCTGAAAAGAAGATGCATTTTGCATGCATAAGTAACATGAATATCTCGAGCAGATAAGTAGGGTAAATTCTTAAAATTAATTGGCCATTCACCCTGTCATACTAACACAATTGTAATAGAGGGAAAAGTGCAGTGCATTTGTGTTCATGTTTGAGCAAGTAAAACCTATTTTTAAGTACAATATCCTGAGTGGAATGGTATTTGGTTTGGCTTATAAATTAAAAAATCTTTTTAAATATGTCAAAAAAGTCATAAGTAATGTACTGCAATTTATATGAGAATAAGATGAACTGCCAATGAATCTGTGGCATCTGCCAATCTGTCCATTTCTCATATGATTCAACAGATTACCATCTGATTCAATCTTGATTATGATTCACAAGTAAGAATTGAAATTTCAAATCGATAGGCATAAAAACTGATTTGATTCAGATTCTAATAACACTGCCACCCACAACTATCATTTAACCCATAGTCATGCAAGGTGATCATTATTACATGACTATGTCATGTTTAAGTCGCACTTTATAGATATATAAACAATAAAGATCATAGGCATACCAATCCTCTGGATAGCAATGCAGAAATAAGGAATAGCAGTGCCCCCATTCGAGATTGGAAAACAGGAATCAATTCCTGGAGCCTCTGCAGTGCACTTGATTGTGATGTATATGTCTCAATTCTTAAAATTTTCTGCAAAGCAGTTGCTGATTCAATTGAAAGGCCCTCGAGTGCTTTTGCAATAATCTACAAGAGATAACAACCACTAGTAAGCATATATACAACTTATGCATAAAAGAGGAACACAATCACAACATTTAAAATTTAATCAAATGTTAAACATCAAATACATTGATGTCAGGTTCAATCTAACTTACCTCATCCTTTGTAGAGCCCTCACTGTCAATACCAATGGCATTTAAAGTAACAATTACAGCCCTCTTATTACTTCCACATAGGAACAATATCTCAGCCATGCTTCTGACCAGGGCTCTGTAAATAGGAAAAAGCAATTATGTACTCACACAAATAAAAATGAATTAAACATATATTGAATACTATTAAGAGTGATCAAATACAACTTACAAAAAACCTAACATTTCATTCCAACTGATGCTAGCACAATTCAATTAAATATGAGAAAACATAATCAATTTATAGAAAACCAGGAAAATAGTTATAGCATGTGTAATAATTCATAACTGCAACTCAAAAAAAAAAAAAGTTATTAGGTAAGAGTAGCACTGAAAAGGCAAAAACCAAATGTGTTCTAAATATCGGAAGGGATCCTAGGTCTTATCTCTACAAAATTTTAACAACACTGTATTTTCCTACAGAGAATTAATCACCTTGCTTTTGAATCTTCAGAAGGATTGCTACAATTATTAGACACAGCATGCAGACTTCTGTTCAATATTCCAGAATCTGAATGTTGCTGCATGTTTGGTGCAACTTTACCTAATTCATCTGGAAAGAACAGAAGGTGTTTGAGAACAAATGCCTGCACAGTCAGAGAGATAATACTATAAGCAACATCAATCAAGAGTATCAAATTCAAGAATTCCAGCAAAACAGAAAAAATAATGAAATGATCCTAATTCCTAGGTGATAAGAATGCAATAACAGCACAAAATTGCCAAACAAGAATCATCAGGGACTTAGCACATGCTGAAAAAGCAATAATGTTTCAAGCATTTCAGGTCAAATAAATACTCAAGTTATACACAAATTAGACATACAAAAAGGGAAAAGACAAATAAAGACTTCACAGGACATCAAGACCAGAACGGAGGAAAATGAACATGAATATGGAACAAAAATATAAGAATATTCAAAAGGAGAAAATGTGAAGAAATTTTTGTTGAAATGCCTTCACCAACATCTAAATCTATTTAAGACTAAAAGAATTTGCAAGGAAACAATCCTGGTTCTTGCAAAGGATTTGATAGATATTTTTACTAATTGCAAAAAATGGAACAAACCCATATATAAAGAATAAACTGCTACATACAAGTTATATACACAATACGGACAAAAATCCGAAAGAAAAACCTGAGAGAATACTCTACAGAAACCAAGTCCACAAAAATCGGAGACAATATGCTAAAATCAGCAAAAAAAAATAAGAAAAAAATCTTAACAATAGACTTGCCACTCGTCTCATTGACAGAGAAAGAATGAAGAAATGATGTAGGAAAAAGAAGCACTAGTCCAATACAGTTTTAGGTTACACACAAGAGCATTCAAAGAGTGAATAAATAGAAAAAAAAATTCAACCCGGAAGGGGCTGCAATTCTCATGGCACCAGAAAGTCTCTAAACTGCCTCTAAAACAGAATGCAATCTTTATGCAGCATACAAGTCTGGCTCAAAAAATGTTTTCGACTATACATACCAATAAAATAAGGATTGAACTTAAAATCCATCAGGAACAAAGCTTCCAGATAAAAATTGTCTACCCTGATAAACAAAGTATTTGACAATTTTCACGCAGACTGAAACTAAAATACAAACTACAATATAAAATACCATTCAATAATCCAAAAATGGAGAACTGGTGACATGACGCTTGTACTGATGCATTACAGTAACTTCCTAGCGGTTGATCCAAAGTTTTATGCTAAGTTCAAGCTCACTTGGCAAATGAAAAGATTGGAAGAACTTGTCAAACAATAAAATTTACAGGTTTATCTGAAGTTTACAACAATTTAAATTTAATACACCAGCCTCCCAATTAATAACCAGTGTGATATTTTGCACCACCACAAGCAAAAGAAGAATTATGGAAAAATTATATTATAATGATGACTACAAGTTTAAAGGGCAGAACTGAAACCAGAACCAGAGGCAACGAACTGATGACCCAAACAAGTTGGTTCTAGTTCTTGATCACTTTTGAGAATGGTTCCAGCTCCTAAAAACCAGAAATGGGAAGTTTTAGTTCCGGTCCAGTTCCTCTCAAGAACCGACCTAAACTTGAAGAAGCAAACTCAAGTTATTTTCCCTAAAAGCTACATGAAAAAAAAAGGAAACATTTTTTTATTATTTTTATTTTCCTTCAAATTTTGAAGTTATTATTTTTTCAGCATAAATTTTTTATTGAAATTAGTGCCTCCCCTTGCTCATACTAGGGCCTTCGCCTCACATCTCCTCCTAGCTCCAGTATCCCTTTGGGTGTTAGCGCACCTACACCATTACTCACTAGGGTATTTTCATTTGAAATACAGTGTGCACATTTACATAAAGTGAACTTATATCATAGCATAATATAAATGGAAACAATCAACACAAGATGATGCAGCTAAACCCATCCCCGTGCCATTGACTTTGGCATGTGGGACTTCCCTATGAGGTTTACAGGTTAGAGTAGCCATCTTTCCACAGCAAAACAATTCTGAGTTCAATATTTCAGTTTAACATGAATTCCAGTGCATAGCGGTATGCAACAGATACAAAAGTACTGAGTCAGATATTGAAACAAACTAGCTGGTTAGTGAGTGAAAAATACCAATAGCCTGTACCCTACGCACACACCACCAAGGAGGAGTTATGTTATGCATATGTTAAGTCCAGCACGTGTATAAGTATTATGATATCAACAGATAACAAAAAAAGTTAAAAATTAACTTACAGCATTATTACCAAAAAAACAAAAAACATAACTAGAAATCAAGGAATTACTTGTATGGTTGCTAAGACGCCACAGGGCCCACCTTCATGCTGCACTAGGCCCATAGATGTTTCAGGATCAGGGCTAAACCTAAAGGAACGTTTAACATAATATTAGCCCCTTAGGCATTCAAATAGAACAGCCACCAGACATTTGAATATATCAAGAAAATGGAAGGAAATAGGAATCATCTTAAAAAGACGCCTTTCGAAGCAAAGAATAATCTCAAATACGAGACGAAGCAATATAAGCAATGAAGGTAAAAGACTAAAATGCTAGAGCAATGTGCCTAATTGATTTTTACTTAGTTTCATAACAGGAAATTAACGTGTTAGACAGAAGAAAATAAACTCCATGATCTTATAAGCCTCAAGTGCTGCAAAATGACAATTCAATATTTGCATCACTGAAATACAGAGTCAAACTTTATACACATAAGAAGAATAGGAATATTTCCAGCTATACAACAAAAACAAAGGAATTTACAGAGTAACTAGCCTCAAAGGAATTTACTTTATTTCACTAAATTAAGACTCAAAGTTTTCACCTTTTCTATCTTAATTCTTCTATAATTTCAGGATTACTGATTGGATTAATTAGCATTTACATGTCCATCAAAGATACATAAGTGGAAAATTAAGGTTACCTTATGCCCTGATTACTCCATTGTGCAAGAATGTCCTTCGAAACTACACCTCCAAACACCATTGAAAACAACTGATTAGCCTCCTCGCTCGACAATTCTCTTCCTAATTTAGCCTCCTTGGAGACAAAACCCTTCTCTTTTTTATCCAATTCCGCGCTTTTATCGGGGCTTCTATCAGTGGCTTTTGGAGGAGGAGGAGGAGAGGCAACTTTAGACGCAAGCATCCGTTTTTCAGCAGCAGCCGCCATGAGCTCTCTCTGGAGCCTCCGAGAGTCCTCCGGTGAAGCCACAGCAGCACCAACAGCGTCCCTTGGCTTGCTCCTCTTAGGTTCGGGTGGTGAGTTCTGCATACTCATTCTTAGAGCCATTCTCAGGTCTTCCTCCTCTTGATCAGCCATTGAAGAAAGATGTAATGACGAAAGATCCAAAAAAGCTACAAAATTTAGCAAAAATAGGGTTTTTCTTACATATATACAGATCGATATGAATCGATCGAAACGAATAGTTGCAGGAGCGATTATTCGAATTCAAGATTATAAGATCAAAGATACTTCAGCAAAATTATACGAAAAAAATTTAGGGTTCAGGTTTGATTGATCAGCGAAAAATTTATCTTTACTTGCGAAACAATTTCATTCCCAAAACAAAACGAGGAGACAAAGGTAGGATTGGCATTTTAAATCAAGGATAAGGTCAAAACTGGAAACGAATTCCACATGACAGCGAATTTCAGGTGACCGTACTTTATAATGTGGAGCAAGACGACGTCGTTTACTCTTTCTTCAACCCATAGTCTTGCGTCAAGTCCCAAATCGAAAGTTATAAAATTGAAGAAGCGAGAGGGTAAAATTGGAAATTAATGAATAGTGTGAACTAGTGGGGTTATACTATACTTTTCTTTAACGGGGAGAAAAGCGTTACGTTTCGCTGTCTTGGAGAATCTTTGTATGTGTGGAAAGAAGGATGAGATAGAGTGGCTTCAGGTATATGGAGGGTGCCCATAGGATTTGATCATCAGCCGTTTTTATTTTTATGTCAAATTATTGTCTGTGATCCTCGAGCAGATGTCGCATAAGTGAGAAGCCTTTTTAAAATGGGATCAGTCTCTAAGACTAATGCAATGGAATTTTCAAAAATTATATATATATATATATATATATATATATATATATATATATAATTGTGATAAAAATATTTAAAATATAATTTTAAAAAATTAGCAAAAAAAAAATTCAATAATTAGCAAAAAAAAATCAATATGATAATTCACTTGGTAAGTATATTGCTCCTGTAATCTTGCATATGCTGATTTCTATTCTGCGTGGGGTCCAATTCTAGAATAAAAGAGATAAAAAAATTGTCTTTTGGTTCTTAAGTTCTGAAACATGTACAAATGAGTCTTGAAAATTACACTGGGGACCTCTAAATTTGCATGTGTAATTCACACATCATTTTGAAAGTCTTTAACTAAAATAAATGAAAATTGGAGTATTTAATAGGTCTTTTGGAGGTTTCATTAAGCAAAATTAGCACACTTCATGGGTGAGATGATGTATTTGTATTTGACCAAATTTTATTGATTACATGAATATAAAATTATGAGCAACAGATAAATATAAATATAAATAATGCTATCCTTATTTTAGTTAAATGGAACATATAAAATTAATTTTTAAATGAATTTTGTGAATTTAGAATTATTAAATTATATTTCAATTGAAGTCTTTAAATTTATATTCAGAATGATTTCAATATTTAAAATTATTTACTATTTTATCCAAAAAAATTCAACTATACTATAATTAATTAATATTTTATAATTATAATTTTCTGTCGTAATAACAACAGTATTAATTGTGACAGCAATAGTAGATGTAGTTGCGACAACAACAGCAATTCTAGCATCAACAATAGTAGTTGCAGCAGTAACAATAGCAGTCATAATAGCAACAAAAGTAATTGCAACAACAGTAGTAGTTACAACAGTAACAGTATGAGCCACAACATCAGCAATTGCAATAACAACAGTAGCAGTCGCAGTAGCAAAAGTAGCAGTATTTACAGCAGTTGCAACACCAATAGTAGTCGTAGGTGTTGTAGCAGTCGTAACAGTAACAATAACAATAGAAACATCAACAATAATAGCTGCAGCAGCAGCAGTAGAAATAACAATATCAGTAATAATCGCTGTAGTAGTACAACAATAGTAGTAGCAACATTTGCAAAAAAAAATTCGCAGCAACAACACCAGTAGTAGTTGCAGCAGCAGTTGCAACAATAGTAGCAGTCGCAATAACAACAATAGCAGTAGTTATAACAACAATAACAGTATTATTTGTAGCAACATCAACAGTAGGAACAGCCTCAGTAGTAGCAATAGTAGCAGCAGTCACAGTAAAAAAAAAAAGTTGCAACAACAACACCGATTGTAGTTGTAGTAGTAACAATAATAGTGTTTGCAACAACAACAATATCAATAGTTGCAGCAATAATAGTAGTCGCAACAATAACAGTAAAAATAGTTGCAAGAATAGCAACAACAATACTAATTACAGTAGCAACAATAATAATAGCAGCTGTAGCAATAACAACAATAGTAGTCGCAATTGTAATAGCAGCAGTCACAATAGCTGTAACAGTAGTCACAATAGTAGTAGCAACAACAACAATAGTAGTAGTCGTAGCAACAAGAATAATAGCATTAATAACAGCAACAACCATAGTAGTAGACAACATTGGTAGTAGTAGTAATAACAAACAATGGCAACTGTAACTATAGCAACAACAGTAACATCAATAGTAGTAGCAACAGTAAAAATAACATAGCAACAACAACAGTAACAGTCACAATAGTAGTAGCAGTTGCAGCAGCAGAAATAGTAGGCCAGTAGCAGTTGTTGCAGTTGTAGCAATTGTAGCAATTGTAGCAACAGCAGTTGCAACAATAGCAATTTGTGGATTTTAAAAAAAAAAAAAAATTGAAAGTCATTTGTTTAAAAGAAATTTAAAAAATAGTTTGTAAAAAAAAATTTAAGTTTAGTTATATGAAATTTATATACAATTTAATTTGAATTCTAAATTTTTTTGTTACATTCCAAGTACATACAATGTAAATTTGTAATTGAATTCTATAATTTTTATGGAATTCATTCGTTCCAAAGTGGTATATGTTATTTGGAAAAAAAATAAATATAAATATTATTATAATAATAAGTAAAATAATAATAATTAGACCTCGAAGTGCACCACCAACTCGTCATCTTCTAAATGCTCGGAGACAAAAACCTCATAACCGTCGAATCAGATGCCGAGACACAGTCACAGAGAAGAAATAGACGACGACGAAAGGCGTTATCTGCAGCGACGGCCACACACATCACTCCCTCCCTATCTTCTCGCCACGTGTTCTGCGAAACTTCCATTTGGAATCAGATAGCCCTATCCCCAGTTACACTGTCACACTCGCGCCCTTTCTCTCTCCTCTCCCATATCGTTTTCCTATGTATCTAATTTAACGCATCTTCCTCCTCCAACCCAACAATTTTGTATATTTATCCTTTCTTCACCCAAATCTCTTCCATCTTGCAATTTTTTTGTGCTATTTTTGTAGAATTCGTTTCAGGGGAAACAGAAAATGGACCACGCCGCCGATGCTCACCGGACCGATTTGATGACCATAACTAGGTATGTTTTGAACGAGCAGTCAAAGCATCCGGATTCGCGTGGGGATTTCACTATTTTGCTTAGTCATATTGTTCTTGGCTGCAAATTCGTTTGCACTGCTGTGAACAAGGTCTACCTCTGTTCCCAACTTCTAAGTTTCAACTTCAAATGGTTTTATTTTTGTTTACCTGTTGAATTTATTAATATGGGTTACTCTTTTTTATTCCATCCTTTGGTGTTATCAATTTCAAATGGAAATACAATGAAAAGGGGGAAAAAGGAAGAGAGAAATCAGAAAAAATTAATATGGTTTTTAAGTGCAACAAACAACCCATATTCTTTTATTTTTCAATTGGTGTCATTTGGAATAATTATCTCCAATATTTTTTTGTTATTTTGTTCAGGCTGGTCTTGCAAAGCTTATTGGACTTGCCGGGGAGACAAATGTTCAGGCAAGTTATTTATCTTACTCTGTTTTCTCCCCTTACTATCTTTACTCTTCACTGAATATGAATATGTTAAAATTACGTATTATATATAACTTCTGCTTATCCTGTAGTTATATAACTCATATTGTCAGGAGAATTGTGTTTCAAGGTTTTTTTATTGTATTTCTTCTTTTGTCTGTTTTTACTATTTAAGGGTGAAGAGCAAAAGAAGTTGGATGTTCTTTCAAATGAAGTTTTTGTCAAGGCCTTAGTAAGCAGTGGGCGAACAGTAAGTAACAGGATGATAATTTATGAGTTGTGGAGGCTTAAGATTGATTAGTGAGTTTTGTCTTTCCCTAACAGTTAACATCGTTTTGACAGTGCATCCTTGTATCTGAGGAAGATGAGGAAGCAACATTTGTGGAGCCTGCTTTGCGCGGAAAGTATTTACTTGTACACTAACTTGTTACTGCTTATTGCAGCCATTCTTGTTTCTGTGGACTGAATATTGATGCGTACATGGTGTGGATTTGTTGTCTTTATGTGCAGGTACTGTGTTGTGTTTGATCCGTTGGATGGGTCCTCTAACATTGACTGTGGTGTTTCCATTGGAACGGTATGATCATAATTGCGAATCATGATAGGAATTTTGGAAATGGATTCAAATCCTTCAAATACTGACACTATGAGAAGTGATTTTTTTTCCAGAATAACCCGATATTGCAGTTACATATTGAATGTCTTCTGTTTCATCTAGATCTTTGGGATTTACATGGTGAAACATGGCCATGATCCAACTCTAGATGATGTATTGCAACCTGGGAAAAATATGGTGGCAGCTGGCTATTGCATGTATGGAAGCTCTTGCACGGTATGAAATATTACGTTTTGTTAGTTTTTACCTACTAATTATATATTTCTTCATTTCTGGTGTATTGGGATATTTAGTGACCGTTAGATTGCATATATTTTCTTTCACTGTAGTTCTAAAAGTTTAAGGGAATTGGTAAAAGCATGTATACAGGGTGGAAATGTGAAGTCATGTGCTTCTGTTCATAAAATCTGGGAAAAGGATGTAGAATGTGTTTCAGTGCTTTGACATTTCCTTGTTAATTGCACAGTGGGTTAGGTATGCTGTTGTCCTCTTAAAACTTTTCAAAAACGAACCCCTGCCCAAAAAAAATTTAAAATTTTGTTTTGGGCCTTCAAAGAGTGTCTTTCATCGGGAACTTAGTTTGATGGTGCTTTAGGAATTATCGTTTCCCAGGTTTCTTATAGTTTGTGCTTCATAGTCTTTGTATGTATACTTCACCTGTTTATACTGATTAAGGTTTATATGATTTTGCAGCTTGTATTGAGCACTGGAGCTGGTGTCAATGGTTTCACCCTTGATCCATCCCTAGGGGAGTTCATACTGACACATCCATATATTAAGGTATGCTGTCCAACAGTTACATAAATTCAATGAGAACCAAAATCATGATGTCTAAAACAAAATGTAGTCAAACTGAAAACTTATGACGCATCAAAGCACACAATTTCGTCAGAAGCCTCCAATTATGAGTAATTGGTGGATATGTGTTATCCACGTTCATCTTTCTTGATCACCACACATATTTTAGGCATATTTCACTTAGTTTTTCTTACGGGAGTGAGCCTAACTGAAATCCTGGCTTAATTCACATATACATGACAAGCAATTTTAGCCAGCTCTAATTCTGCAGTCTGCTTAATATTTTCTTGTTTGTTTTTTCATTCCTAATTTCTTATATTTACCGAAGCATTTGTTCTCCACTCACCCTTCCACCTTTCCTTCCCTTTCCTGTGTAGATTCCAAAGAAAGGAAAGATATATTCAGTAAATGAAGGAAATGCAAAGAACTGGGATAGTCCAACAGCCAAGTATGCAATATTTGCTTCTCGGGATTGTTTTTACTTATTCCTTGCTGTACTTTGCTGACATCATATGGCCTTAGGTATGTGGAGAAATGCAAGTTCCCTAAGGATGGTTCCCCGGCAAAGTCTCTAAGATACATTGGAAGGTATTAATATTATGAATCCTCTCCATAGGTATTGTGTTTGTATTGAGTTATCCCAATTACATCTTAGTTGGTCCTCTCTGTCATTTTGGTTTCAACATTCCTGATGATTGACTATTAATGGGAAAGTGGATGTTTAGGAGGTTAACTGGTCTCTTCTTGCTTCTAAGGATTCTACTTCAAAACCTTTTCATGCTATCCAAATGATCTTATTTTACAGAATTTGATACCTGACCATTTATGTTCATGATCTGTCTTTGTTACATTTAATTAAAACCTCTTCGTTTCTGATAACAATCTTTATGAACAGTATGGTTGCTGATGTTCATCGCACATTACTTTATGGGGGCATATTTTTGTACCCTGCCGATAAGAAGAGTCCCAGTGGGAAACTGCGGTATATTATTCTTGTTAAAAATGTTAGTTTACCTATTGCTCTCCTGTGTATTCTGCTTGCAACTCACTTGGGTTTATTTGTGGCATAGTGTTCTGTACGAAGTCTTTCCGATGTCCTTTTTGATGGAACAAGCAGGGGGTCAGGCTTTCACCGGCAAGGAACGGGTATTGATGTCTTGTTCTTATTATCAAATCAAATCAAATCTCCATTGATTGCTCTCGTGAAAATTTCAATAAGTTGTACAAGTTTTCCCCAACTATGGATTCATGGATATTAAATTGCAGGCACTTGATTTGGTTCCGGAAAAGATACATGAAAGGTCTCCAATATTTCTTGGTAGCTATGATGATGTTGAGGAAATCAAAGCGCTCTACGCTGAAGAACAGAAGACCGCATAAAAGAATTTCCTTCTTTTATACTAATACGGCAATATTGACTGTAGTGTGGCTACTGAAAACACTACTTCTGATCCTATATTCATAGGTTAAAATTGTCTGTCTTCCATGAGATGAGATATTCTCCATTGGTTCTAAGCAAGTGTTAGTTGATATAAATTTAATAATTGATGGTTATATTTTTATGCGTGAATCAAACTTTTCATGCAATGCAATGGTACGGAAGGAGATAAATTGGTACTCAGTTTTCGTCCCCATGCTCTTTAGGCATTTTGAATTTGGTAACATATTCATCTAATTCTAAAAAATTAATCACAATAACACCCTAAATTTAAATTAGGGACTAAATTAAAATTATTTTTAACCATAAATGGTTAAACTAGACCACGTGCAAACTCACCTTAATTATGTTGAGTTATTAATTTTTGAGTCGGAGGGGGTTAATCCTGAAACTTACAGATAAGTTATATATGCATTTAATGTTAGACCAAGTTCATAATGAATGAGGTTCTAGTCTCCTTTTATTTACATAAACATTTAGTTTTAGACCCCATATTGTGATCGAGTGAGTGAGGAGACAAACAAATGAAGTTGCCTATAAATTAGCTAAGGGCTTCGGAGATATCCTGAATTTGCTTGTTGGATTTCTATTCCTAAGGTAATGAAATCTTAGTCTCTTTTCAAAATAAATAAATAATTTGTCCTTAAAAAATTAAATAATTTATACACAATTAGACAGTTTTTTTTTTGCAATCACAATTAGACAGTTGTTATATGATTAATTTTTTTTTCCAAATTATGATTATAGTTGATGTTTCAAAAGTTAAGAATTGAAAATTTGTAATAGATATTAATAAAAAAAATAAATAAAGAAACACCCACCCCTCACAAAAAAGAATTATGGGCAATGATAGAAGGTTATCTAGATAATCTTCTAACATTTCTCAAGAATTAATTGCCAATTAAAAGCACTGGAAACATAGGTGCAGCAATTTATTAAACTCAAAATTTTACCCGCCCAAAAAGTGCTACACGAATAACTAACTTTAACCACTCATTACCCATCCTTTTTCTTCTTAATCATCACTTAAAATATTTTTTATGTAGAAAATTAATTTCTAATACCTGCAACCATTACTATTTAGTTTACTTTTCTTACGTGATGCATATACCTTCTCGAAAACAATAGAACTGGTCTATTCTTAATCTTTGAATTTTAATCCACGTGTCCTTTCTTATATCAGTTTCTCCAAAATCAATCGTACACCGCGTCGTAGACAAACTTCTCTCTCGTCCTTCTCCTTCCCCGTGTATATCTTCATAAAGCAAAACACACATTATTTCCAAATTATCAAGCATAACTGCTCAGATCTAACCCCCAAATCTTCGATTAATTATAAAAATGTCAAGCGACAGCGATGAAGAAGAGCTTCTGCAAATGGCATTGAAGGAGCAAGCGCAACGCGATGTCAACTATCAAAGACCTCCGGCATCCAATCAACGGAAGCCGGTGGCTAATTTCGTACAGCCACCGAAGCCGGCCGCGTCTACTGCACCTAGACCAGGGACCACAGCGACGCAGCAGTCAAGGACAAACAGGAAAGTTGTAGAGGATGACGATGATTCGGAGGTGGAAATGCTTAGTATATCGAGTGGAGATGAGGAAGTGACTAAGGATCGTGGAGCAGCGAGAGGAAGACCTGGAGGAAAAGATAAAGGAGGGAAAGACGACGACAGACCGTGGGATGGAGAAGAGCCTGATTGCTGGAAAAGAGTTGATGAGACAGAGGTATGGTCAATTTATCAGTTTTGAATTTGATTAATTCGGAGTTTGTTTTCCTCGAATGAATTTTGGAGAAATCGATACGCAAGTAGCTTATATATTTGCTGTTTGTTTTTGTCTCTAAAATAGAGATGATTAGGTTACAGTTGTACGTATAATTACTATGTTGATTTCCCTCTATGCTTAAGTGTTTGGAACTTTGGAAGGACTGGAGCGTAGGCGTTAAAACTGAAAATGGAGTTATTTATAGTATATTAATTTTATGCTTAATCGGCTTGTATTTATTGTTGTGATCACATATGTAAATCTTGTAATCTATACTTGAGAATGGTGATTTGAGTGTGTTTTGCGACGAGTTAGGTAGTTTTATCGGGAGTACAATTGTCGTGTGAAGGAATTTATTCAGGAACATGTTCTGCTGAGTGCTGACTTTCTATGTGAAACCAATATAAATTAAAGGACTAGAAAGAAGACAAGTACAGGAAGAATTAGATGTTTTAAATTGGATAGCAGTTTTCTGCTTGAGAGGATTGCCTTCATGTTTAGGTAGCAGTCCAATATTTGTAAGCTCAAGTACAATGCAGACTGATTTATTTTAAACGCAGTTCAGAGTAAGATTTTTATGCTATACAAATCACTGAATCTCCCTCCCCCTCTGATTCAATTTTTTTTTAATTTAGTTAATTGCAGATGGCTTAATATAGTTATACTGGTATAAAGATTAGCAAGTTATTTGTACCATTATTATAAACTATAGGTTGTATATTGATTTATTTGCATTTAAGGCTTTAAACTGTTAGTATAAATATGTGTTATTAGCTCAGGGGACTTTATTATAAGAGAATTCAATTGCTTATCAAATCCTGATGTAAATGGACAATCCCACTCCAGCAACACTTCTTATCTGTTCCTACATATATGTTTGATTAAAAAATTAATACAAAGATTTCTAACTTAATGAATCATATTTGTCTACTGGGAAACTGTGTGGAGTATAACTGAGTGATTTTTTTTTTTGGTCATTTATCAGTCCTTGGGAAGCCCTGGCATTGATCCCATACTTGGCCTCAAGGTTGACTAAGTTTACCTGTCAACCTCTAATCATTTCATGTTTAAGAGGGAATTGTCATGAACCATTAGATTAAGATGGTGTAATGAATATATCTGTGTAATAACTATTCAATCCTCCAACATAATCCCCTGCAGGACAAGTTGCTGTTTCAATCTTTAACTATTCAAGATTTTTCTCTTTCTTGATGTTTTAATTCTTTTTTATTAGACTCTAGTATGAGCATGCTATTTTTTGTTCAGAATTTCAAAACAGGTCATTAAATTATGGTCCTTTAACAGCTTGCTCGTAGGGTTCGTGCAATGCGAGAGACAAGAACAGCACCTGTTGCTCAAAAGTATGAGCAGAAGCCTTCAGTTGTTAGAAAAGGCCTTAATAATTTACAGTCCTTCCCTCGTGGAATGGAATGTATAGATCCACTGGGATTGGGGTAAGTTTCTGATAGTAATTGTTGTCTTTGATTGGACAATTTCCCTTGGGTCTATTAGATAAGAAACTTTCTTATTACATGATTAGTTTGTTTTGCAATATTGTGACAGTTTTGACCTCGGTGTTAAATGCTTGGTTCTAGTTAACAACTTTAAGAAATTTCAGCTTTCTGGATAGGGTCATTGTTATTTTTTAAAAAATTTTAACTCCTTTTCCTTTCAAGACAATAGAACCTATGATATGGTATCTATCAGCTACTATAGTAATCTTAAGTGGGAAAACCGTCAATTATTTTTCTTAGTTTCGTCTAAACTACATGTTGATGTCTGAAATTCACTTTTCCTAACTGGAGTTTCTGTTTGATTGACAGAATTATAGATAACAGAACTTTAAGGTTGATTACAGAATCTTCAGATAGCTCTCCGAAATCTGACAAAGAATTTCTTGATAATAATCTCCGTGGTAACTCTTCTCTCTCTTAGTTATCTGAAAAAACATTTGGGGCTTATTGAAAGACATGTCATGCATGCTACAGAACAAACTGTATTGCTATGCTTATTCCATTATCTTCATGCATAAGCATGTACGTGCAAAAAATGATATACAAGTAACCACAACCTTATGCTCCCCTTCCACCCTTGTGACAGGACATCAAGCTCTTTGGCTGAGTTGGTTGAACACTTGAACTTCACATTTTATTTCATTCCATGTTTCATCCATTTTTCTCTTGGTTATTCCAACATAAGAGCTCTTTTTTTTTGAGTAAAAACATAAGAGCATTTTACTAGATCCCGAACTGTGATATTTCTGTTGTTAGAAAGAGCACATAGGGATAGAAAGAAATCTCAGGTGTTGGATACAAATTATTACTGATGTGATTGGGATATTGAGTAAAATAACCTCAGGAATTTCCATCAAACCCAAGAAATTTGATTAGGGGGATGAACTTATTTTATTCTCAAGAGAGACCTTAAGTTAATACTTAGGTTTTTCTCAACTAATGCCTAATATGTTGTGTTTTGAACTTGATCAATATAAAATCCAAGTTGGGCAAAAATAAGATATTGTTGGATTATATCTGTGTGATTATACTGTAATTGGGTTGTTATAAGCATCATATTGGAGATGTATTCCAGGTTTGACTTGACATGTATGTATCTTTTCTTACATTACTTGCATCCAATGAGCTTGAGGGAACAATGAGCTGAATGCTTCCAACCCTCCACAAAAATCATGGGTATTTTAAGTTAGATGACAACATGGAGTTAGGACTGAGATGACAATGGGGATTAAAAATTTAAAAATAAAAGAAATGAGCTATATTTGTGGCATGTAATGAGAAGGTGATTTATAATATATTATAATTTTGATATCAAAACATCTAGGAAGGGTTGCAACTTTCATGATAGCAATTTCCAAGATTAGCAGAACTTTCAGGAAGCACTATTAATAAATTCATGTGAAATCCCTCGAAATTCATAAGTTATGTGTTTTATTGTAGATCTCCTGTAGTCAGATATAAAGTACGGGGATCTTCTTTTTGTGTTGTTTTTCCAATCTTTGAAATCTTCTCAATGCTTTCATTTAAAATGTTTTATTTTCAACGTGCTACATGTTCCTTAAAATCTCCAATTTTTCATGAATCATAATGGATAGAGAGAGCGTTTTCTGGCTGCTAAACATGGGAAGTCTCTTATTTTGACCTCTAAACACCAGTCTCTTAGTTTCCTACCCATTGCATTTTTTGAATGGCATTATTTCAGAAGTGCGATGGGAGAAGTTGTGGGCATAGTGCTGGTAGTACAAAGCTATGTGACTATTTGTTCTAATTAGAGCTATTTGGATAGGTTAAGGGGAGTGCCTCTCCTGATTACTCATTGCATTTTCTTGCATGTACTGTTTTCAGAAAACTGAGTCACAAAAGCTCTATAATACCGGTGCAAAGATTAAGAGGATATCGCTGTTTTAGTCCGCAGATGTGTTTTCTACTGCTTTTGGGCAATAGCATTTTGTATCTTATGGCGCTTTTTGCTTATGAAAATTTCTAGATGAACTTCCATATTTTTTTGCTCTTTCTGAAAGGGATTTTTGAATCTCAACTTTGAATTCTCTGTGGAGGAGATCATGCAATTTGATGTTGGCTGTTTGACGTAGGAGGGTACTTTATGTTTCTTGAGCATCTCCGACTGACTTCATTTTGTACCCATTTACAGAGAAGTTGTTATATTTCTCTGAGATGTTTGATGCAAAGCTGTTTCTATCCCGAGTACATCAAGATACCAGCGCCGCAGATCTGGAGGCAGGAGCTCTTTCTTTAAAAACTGATCTAAAAGGGCGTACACAACAGAGGAAACAATTGGTCAAAGACAACTTTGATTGCTTTGTCTCTTGCAAAACTACAATTGATGGTATGCAAACATCTCATATCTCATGGATTACTAGCTTTAACTTATTAACTTCAATTTTTTCATTGCCACCCAGCTTTCTCAACTATAGCTTTTGGATCAACATTTATTACATTGCTTGTTGGTTAGTATATGCTAGTAATTCTTGTTTTTCACATTGAGATGACTCATTCATTTACAGATATTCAATCAAAATTAAAACGTATTGAAGAAGACCCTGAAGGCTCTGGGACTTCTCACCTGTTTAATTGTATGCAAGGAGTAAGCTCGATTGCTAATCGTGCTTTTGAGCCTTTATTTGAGAGACAGGTTTGTTAGTTTTGATATTTTTAATTTTTATTGGAATTGTTCCCTTGTACTGACATAGTTCAGGTTGATGTTTTTTTGTTTCTATAAATAGGCTCAAGCTGAGAAGATCAGATCTGTCCAAGGAATGCTTCAGAGATTCAGGACACTTTTTAACTTGCCAAGCACGATACGTGGGAGCATTAGTAATGGTGAATATGACTTGGCAGTAAGGGAATACAAAAAGGCGAAATCAATTGCTCTACCCTCTCATGTATGCAAGATCGAATACTGTTCTACTGTCATATTGTTACATTATGGAAAATTCAAGACAAAAAGTATAGTGTTGAAAATTTTCCTGTACATGCTTGTTACTATCTACATTTTGGCCTATAGGACAACAGTTTTTTATTTACTACAATTCATGATCTATAATTTCTCATCAGCATGATTTTATCATTACATGGAAGTCATCTAATTTAATATTCATGATTGAAAGTAGTTTGAAAAGAATGACTCTCATAACTTAAAACGTTCTGGTATTTTAATTATTTACACGAAGCCAGGGTATAAGTTGTGATTATAATTTTATTGTCTTAGTATGGGAGAGCTGTGGAGCTTAATCCAAATCTACACAATAGCTTGGAATAAAATGAGTTGGTGTTTGTTGTCTTAGTTAGATCAATCTTCTAATATGAATAGCTATATTTTACTCACCTCTTGTTTAGCAGTTGCATATATTGGCTGGTCATCAAAGAACAAGCAGTTTGTTTAGGCTCTTTTTCTAGTGAATATTATAACATTATTAAGGCTTCCCCACTTAGTATAATGGTCTGTAGATTTGTAAGTGTATTTTTAAGCAATGACCGTCCATTGCATATTTCTTTGGCAGAAAGTCTTCAGTATGATTTCTGGTCTCACTGCTCTATAGAATCATTTGGAGAACTCTGCTCGATTTGTTCTCATTTGCCTTTTTATTTGTTTTGCTTTTGTGCATTATTATTGGTTGTGTTTATTTCAGGTAAGTATACTAAAAAGGGTTCTTGAAGAGGTTGAAAAAGTGATGCATGAGTTCAAAGGCACGCTTTACAAATCGATGGAAGACCCTCAAATAGATCTAACAAGTGTAAGTTTATTTGGTTCAGTGTCATTTGCTGTCAGCAAGTTATAAACTAGCATTGTTTGTTGTTCATGAATGTTCATTAAAATATGTATTTCCAACTGTGCAAACTGAATGATTCAAAGACTTTGGCTTTTATTCATTACTATTGGTTCAAAAAAAGAGCCTTAAGAATATTTTGTCAAACTAAGGTCAATATTGGCTATAACTCCATCCATTTATTCCTATGATGAACATTATTACTATTGCAAACATGATGACATTTAAGCCTTTATGTTTTGTTTGGAGAATGGAAGGAAGGAAAATAATAGAGGAAAGGAAATTAGAGAGGAAAATGGTACTATTTATTTTCCATTCATATCTTCATTCTTTGTTTGGATAGAGTGGAAATAAAAGAGAGGAAGTTAAATTAATTTAATAATAGGATGAGCTTGTAGAATAAGTTGTGATTATTTTCCTCCCAATTTGGGAGGAAAATTTTTGGATGGAAAATAGAAATATTCTCCTTCTTTTGTTTATTTCCTTCCTTCCCAAACAAGAGATTTTGAGTTTTCCAAGACAAAATCCTTGCTTATTTTCTTTCTTCCCAATCCAAACACTACCTTAGTTCTATAATAGATGTAGTTAACCAGATATGCACTTTGTTGGAAACTGTTGAGGAGCATTGTTGCCTTTGATACCGAAACAGTAACTGGTGGGTGGGTTATTGGCTTGGTTAAGCAGGTAACTGGATCTCACATGCCTGAACATTAATTGTCGAGTTGTTTGAAGGAAATGAATTGTTTAGTTGTTTTCTTCTTTCCCTACTATTGATAAATTTTTGTTGTTCATTCAGCTAGAGAACACAGTGAGGTTGTTGTTGGAGTTGGAACCCGAGTCAGATCCTGTATGGCATTATTTAAATGTACAGGTCAGTAAATCCTTTATCATTACACGCTGGAAATTTCTCCGCAAATGAAATATTTTTCTGGTATGTTTAGCTTAAAATATCATAATTATAGCTTATGAAACATCAAGCATTAGACTGTAAAGTTAGTCAGGTAATGGATCCTTATTGAAGTTCTTTTTCTTTTTGAGAAATGACTTCACCAATTCTCTAATTGCAGTCCTAGCAGCATGTGCACTAGCATGAAGTCCAATCATATGAGCATTTGCCATTTTTGACACTTGCAATTATAATTGCGAAGTCAATTTGTTTAAAGTTCTTCACTTTGGCAGAATCATAGAATTCGAGGATTGCTTGAGAAATGCACATTAGATCATGAAGCAAGAATGGAACATTTGCATAATGAGATGCGTGAAAGAGCTCTCTCTGATGCAAGGTGGCGGCAAATTCAGCAAAATGTAAATCAATCTGTAAGTGAAAATATTCATGGTTATTATTTTTCTTAAATTTTATTTAATGTTTCCTGTTGGAAGATGAGTATTTTACATTTTTCTTCCATTATTTTCAGTCAGACCTCGATTATTCATCTGTGTCAATAGACTCATCACAAATAGACTTGATTGGGGAAGAAGTTGACACACTTAGAGGAAAATATATTCGAAGGTTAACTGCTGTTCTGATCCATCACATTCCTGCCTTCTGGAAAGTTGCACTTTCTGTTTTCAGCGGGAAATTTGCAAAGGTAATTTGGCTGGTGTCTCTCTTCTAGATAGTTTTTTTACAAGTGAAGACTTTTTGTATTATCCAAATAACTAATCTTCGAAAGTAGGTGCACATGTAGCAGATTGATTTAATGAATCCATTCTTTGTGCATAGTAATTATTAATAGCCATATGCATAGTATGACATATTGTCAAATAAAAATATACATAGCATTTCCCTTACCTGTCAGAAACAGAAAATTTTAGATGATTGTTTAGAGCTTCCTTCATATTCTCCTAATATTTAGGTGTAATGGCTGTCATGCAGTGTTACGCTCTCTTGTATAGTGTCGAGTTACAGGTCCAGGATTAGGTAAGTTGAGGATGGGATCTGTTAGGGGTTTATCTTGCTTTTTTTTTTTTTTTTTTTGCTCTACTCTGTTTAAAAGAGAAAAATTAAGAGCTCATTATAGGGATAAGCCTTCAGTCTCTAAGTACTGGAATTCTATGCTTGGGAGAAAATAGTTCTTGCTTCTTTCATTAACCCACAAACTTTTGAATGACTAAATATAAGGGAAGACCAGATAACTACCAACCATAAGTAAAAACAAACTTAGCAACTATCCACTAATAAAATAACTGATGTCCATATTTTAACAACACATAGGAAACGGGGAAAAATAAAAATGCTACTATTACTACAATGGCTAAACAAAAACCCACATCTGCATCCACTGCACTTAAATGGGCTACGGGAGTCCTATAAATCTTCATTGCATCCCTTAATTTGTGAAGTGTTGGTTTTATGACTTCATATTTTCTGTTGTCCCTTTAACTTGATCAAGCATTGGTTATGATGGAATAGATGATCAAGAAACATCTTCTTATGAACTTATTAGCAATTGCAGATCTTTACCAGTTTATAAGCCTTTATGCATCCCTTTATTTGTGAGTTTTGATTGTGGTAACTAGGTATACTTTCTTTGGTCTGTTTAGTCATGATAGAATAGGTAATCAAGAAAACAAAAAGCCACTTCCTATGAGAGAGAGATTATTGATTGATATTTCATTGACAAATCTCCTCAATATCCCCAATGGCTTACTTATGTGAATTGGGTCATGGGGGGCACAATTATACTATATTAGATTTACAATTTAGAGAGAATTGCTATTAAACCTATTATCTATTATTCCAAAGTGCAACTGGCCCCAAATAATGACCATGGGTTTACAACAATCTTGTCCTTTAGAATGAAAGAAGGAAAACTGTACTTGGAAGAGTAAATGATCCTCACAAGTTGAATCAGTTGTAGGCAAATTGTTCCATAAAACCATGCTTGAGGGACAGATTGATGATATCTTGAAAATACCACCAAGCCAAGTCATTAGGTTTTATTTCGATACCATTTCCACTTTGGGTTTTTAACATGAAGGATGCTATCTCAGTTAAAGATGGAGTTATTTTTAAAGAGAAAACCAGAAGAAACAAAAAGATGATTTGGGGGAGAAGGGAAAAAAAAGATGATAAATAGATTAGGAGACAGAAAAAGAAGAGAAGAAATAAAATAGGAGGTGGAAATGTTACCAGATGCAGAAAAGAAATTGTACACATTCCTTGGGATTGAACTGCTCTGATGCCTCTTTGTAGGATCGCAGATATGCATGCGCTATCTTTTTGTGAGAAACAGAGTGAAAATAGAGGAAATTGAAGGGAGGACAGGTATCGAGGGAGAAACTTTAACAAATATTATTGATATTTCATTAATAAATGTCCTCAATTGCACTAGAGGCTTATTTATATGAATTAAGCCCTACCGTATCAGCAATTACACAATTATACTTGAATCCAAATTGCAATTCAGGAAGCATTACAATTAAACCATAATTCATCATTTTAGAGCGCAGTTGACTCTTAATGGATCCATTAGAATACTCTCTTAAAATTAAACATCTTTGTTCAGTCAGAACCAAATTTTTGTGGATACTTTTTGATGTACGTATTTCTATTCTTCCCTCACTTGTGTATAGTCTTTTCTTGTATTTATTTGTTGGATGATGAGACTTCTAATTATGAACCAGAATTTGGAGTTGAAATGTAGCATGGTGCTTACTGTGTGTATAAAATGTAATTAAGAACCTGCTGCTCTATCCTGATATTTCCTTGGTACACCATGAGCTGCTTTGAGCAACTGAAACTAGTGACGTTAACCTACATCCTGAAAACAATCTTTTTTTTTTGTGGGCTGATCATTTATAATTAGTTAGCACTGGTGCTATCAGTGTCTTTATATATGTAGTATCTTCCAGTCTTGATCGATGCTATGGCATCTCTTTCAAGTTATTGAGCAAATTATTCTTTTGTTTTTTTTTTCTGTAACTATCATTAAATTAATTTTTCTGGTGTGATATCACAGGGATAATATTCTTCTTCTTTATGTAGCACTTAGAGAATTAATTCTTCTCCTTTATATAACGTAATTTCAGCAATTTTTTTATATGGAGTTTCTGATTTTCAGTCTTCCCAAGTTTCTGCGGAATCAAGTGTTAGCACTCCACCAAATAGAACTGAGGAAAAAGTTGGGGATGGTAGGTACTCGACACATTCTCTTGATGAAGTTGCTGCAATGATTTGCAGTACAATATCTGCATATGAAATTAAGGTATTATGCTGCAAGCATTTTGTTTTTTTTTCTAATGTGTGTATAATGGTATTTAGCATTGTTCTGTTATTTTATTACATTTATGTTCTGCCAAAAATAAACATTGTCTTATCAACACGTGCATGAAAGAAAAAATGCTGATATGTTTTCTTCCATTTCTAGCATTAATGTCTTGTTGTTTATCAGAACATGAACTCAAGCACTAATTATGTAATGAATGATAAATTTATAGCTCAATCAAAAGCTGTTATCTCAATAATTTTTTTTCTCCAAATCTAATACTGTTTAACCCAAGTTTATATCTTTTTAAAAATTTCTGCATCCTCAATGAAATACACAAGTGAATTTTTGGTTTTTTCCTATACTATTAATAACCTAATCTAGACTTTTTAGATTGCTAGTTATTATTTATTGGTGCAAACAATTAAAAAAGTAAGAAACAGGTTTGATCCAAAATATAGTCCCTAATTTGATTACACACAACAGGGGAAGTTGGTATTTGTTGGGCGTATTTGAATTTTTTTTTTTTTTTTATGGTGGGTATCCCGAATCGTTTCATTTTTCTTCTGTTTACTGAAAAAATGCATTGGTGCATGTGCAATTCTAACTTCTTTGTAGTACTTCTTTTCTCCTTATTTCATAGAAGTTTTTTTTGTCCTGTTAAATTTGTCTGTCTCCTGAATCAGTTCTCTCATCTGGTTGATATCATCATTTTTGATATTCAAATCTAAATTTACGTCTTTATGCTCTACATTGCTGCTGTTGTGGCTAGTACTTGTGAATCTTCCACTGTTTCTTGCATGTGCCAAACTAGTTCCTTGTCAGTGCAGGTTCAAAATGCATTTCGTGATCTTGAAGAATCAAATATTCTTCGGTCCTACATGAGTGATGCCATAAAGGAAACATCCAAGGTCTGTCAAGCTTTTGAAGCAAAAGAAGCAGCTCCATCTTCTGCTGGTACATAAGCTCTTGCTGATGCTATCTTAATTTTGTTCTTTAAATTCAGGGTATTCACTATTTTTTTTTTTCAACAGTCATGGCACTGCGAACTCTTCAAGCAGAGATGACAAAGATTTACATAATCAGGCTTTGCTCTTGGATGCGAGCTACGACAGAGGAAATATCAAAAGAGGAAACATGGGTTCCTGTGTCTGTTCTTGAGAGGAATAAATCCCCATACACTATCTCTTTCTTACCTCTTGCATTTCGCTCAGTTATAGCCTCAGCAATGGATCAGATCAGTTTGTAAGTCACTATCTTTAATTTAGGAGTTCTACTTCGTGCAAGTATTATAGTGAATATAATTGATTGCTGATGCTTGAGCTTAGTGATATTGCCTTTTGATTTTAGGTTTGCTGGCTTCCCTAATTACACTGAGGATGGGAGGTCACTACTGTCTATAATGATTCCATGTATTGATGTTAATGCTAATTTCATGTTCAAAGAAGGATGATGAATTTATAGAAGGGATATATACTTAGGTCCCTGTATTTTTACATTATTAACATTTACATCCTTATGTTTGATATTAATTATTTGTTGATCCCTCACTTATGATTCTATTAGACACTCAAGTCCTTCCATCCATTTTTCTTAACTTTTCTATTAAAATTTTTAAAATAACTATTTCAGCCTAAGAAATTTTTTTTTATTCATTTTTTAATTTCTTTATAATTTTTCTTTTCTTAGTGTAATATTTTAAAGATTTGTTAAGTAGTTATTTTATTATTTTTTCTTTTTATTACAACGTAAACTACTAAAGGGTAAAATAGTCATTTTCTGTAAAAAAGTTTACAGGAAAGTAGATTGTTTGGTATATAAAGGCTTAAATATTTGATGGAACCATAAATTAGGAACACAAAAATAATTAGTGTAACACAGATGTGAGTGTTAATTATATGAAAACATAGGGATTGAGTGTGGTTGCACTTCAAAAATGCATTGTTCTAACCTATTTTTCCTTGAGCATTCTGATTCTTCGTGACCACAATATTTGTATTGTTACCAATGTTCTCAAAAATGAATTCTTTGATGTGATTGCACATTGTGCAGTTTGAATGTCACGGCCACATTAGCTAATATGTTCAGGAGTCAGTGTTTTATTGTATGAAGCAATACAATGAAAGCAGATTGGAACCTATGACAGTATTCTGTAATTTGATTGCTACAGCCACATTATATATCAAAGTTAGTATCAGTGTTATTCATGATGCAATATGATGGAAACAGATTTGTGTGTTTCTGCAGCTGCATACCTTCTCTGGCCCTTTTCCATCTCCCATTTTTCACCAGAATCTTCCTTCCCCCAATGGGGACTTATGAGTGTGATGACTTTATGTATTTGGCTGGAGAGTGGGACTAAACTTTTTCTGGATCGAATTTTGCTTTTGCTGCAGGATAAATTAGTTATTTTAGTTTTTAATTTTTGGAGAGACACTTGATGCTGCCCAGTGTAATCAGAAGCATTTACTTTGTTATTTTTTCAAAAGAAAATTCTCACATTTCACTTAATTGAGGATACTTGATGCAGGGGAAGGATCTATGGTTAGGAAAATCTCAACAAATAAGGGGTATATTAGAAAGATTGTAGTGGAACAAACATGGGTATCGTAAATATAACCTCAGAATTCAGAAATCTGAATATTTCTAATTAAATAATGATAAAACTGTTTACATCAGCCTACTTCTGTCCTATTTATATTAGCTAGGCTAAGCCCTATTCCTTACTTAACAAAAAAACTTACTAAATAGTAATCCTAAATACATAAGGAAACTAATAACTAAATCCTAAATAGAGAAGAGAACAGAAAATAAAAGAAAATTACCTAAACAATTAAAAGAATCCTAATATAATAAAACTCTTCTACAGCAGCAGCTACTACACTCCTGCATCACTGCATTCTCAATATTGGTGTCATCTCCTTTCATTTTTAATGTATTCTTCATTCTTCAAGGGAAAAAGGTTACTTTCTACCAGTATACTTTTTTTAACTGTTCAGTAATATGTTCTACAGGATGATTCAGTCCTTGAAGAGTGAAGGAAGAAAGTCAGAAGACATGTTTATGCAGATTCAAGAAATCCAAGAATCAGTTAGACTTGCCTTCTTCAATTGTTTCCTAGATTTTGCTGGTACACATAATATTGATCTCCAATTTGTTGTTTGGACATGATAACATAATATATAATTCTTTGCTTCTATGCTTGCTAATCAGCTCATATGGAACAAATTGTGAGTGAGCTTGCTGAAAACAAGTCAAGCAAAGACAGTCTGCATCTACAAAATGGATATGCTCATGAATCAGAGAATGAATCTAATCTCCCTGGAAGTAAAGTTGATTTGCATCAACAATTGCTGATGGTGTTGAGTAATATTGGATACTGCAAAGACGAGCTTTCTTATGAGTTATACAACAAGTATAAAAATATCTGGCAACAGTGTAGGTACGTAGAATCTTTGCAATTCTTTCTTGAGGAAGTATAAGAGCCGCTTGAATTCTCTGGTAGTGACTTTAGACGTAAAACACTGATAGTTGATTTTATGGACGTGACGGGATAACCTTGCTGTGGCTAACATTGAAGGAATTTCCTTGTCATTGTTATCCTGCCATGCCTAATTTGACTGGAGTTGTGCTTCTTGGCCAACTGAGAATTGACATAACTTCCTCAAATTCAATTCCATATTCAAATATATATGTATATTGTAGATGATGCATAACTTTGGGAGCATTTATGTTTGTGAATTTGGCTGCATTGGTTCTGAAGAGATAATTTTGACATCTGTTATTCCATTCCATCTAACTCATGAGTTTTTCCTTCTCATATATATATATTTGTGTATGCCATTTTTTAGATATTTTTATGTCTGCATGTGTGCGCGCGCTTATGGCCGTTAATAATAATGTGTTTGCTTGTCTCTTTAACTTCAGGGACAAAGATGAGGACAGTGATGTGCAAGATCTAGTGATATCCTTCTCTGGTATGGAAGAAAAAGTTCTGGAACAATATACTTTTGCAAAGGTATAACTTCAGACCTTGAAAATTTGGTGTTTAAGTTGTTCAGATGTATATACTCATTGAAAGTTGTATGTAGCCAACGCCACAGTGAAGATGGTTCCTTCTGAACTATTCTGTATTCCTCTTGCTATGGGTACGGTTTTTCATGGAATACTGTAAAAAACAACTCCTATTTAACTGTTTTTCCTGACCTAAGTTACTGCAGTAAAAACAAGCTTCTTATTCACTAAGAACCCAGATTATTAATCTACACCAAGTGTTACAATCCCATGTTGCCTTGCTTAGGCACAACCTCAGCAAGAGCTTAATAAGTCCCTAGGCACCTTTGCAAGCTGGTTCTCAAGGGTGAGAGTTCTACCTTGTTGCCAATCTTCAAGTGGTTCGTATAAATTGGCGTTAGAGCAGCTCTATATTTCAACACCCGACCCTCAGAGTGGTGGCCTAGACCCAGTAAAAGGGACAGGTACAAAGTGTAGGTTACTAGCCCTGACCAATGAGGACGTTAGCTCTTCAAGCGTGGGGTATTGTTACATCCCAACGTGGCCATGACCAACGAAGACGTTGGCTCTTCAAGTGTGGGGTATTGTTACGATTCCACTTTGCCAAGGCACAACTTTGGCTAAAGCTTAAGAAGTCCCTAGGAACCCTCCCCTTGGAACCCAGTTTCAAGGGTGAGTTCTACCTAGGTAACCAATCTTCAGGTGGATCGTATCACCAATCCTCCATTTGTGTTCAGAAAATATTTTTCTAGAAAATGTTCTCCAAAGTTTCTGATATTTCAGGTGCTCAGAAATATTTCTAGAAAATACTTTTTTTGCTTGAAGGGAAAACTAAGCAAGATTGAAGGAATATTACGTTAAGAGAAGATCTGTTGAATTTCAACTAACTTATTTAACAAGAAAAAGGCTTATAAAACACACACACGACACTTTTTACTCCAGTGATTTCCGGTAGTGATCATGGCCAAACCACTGAACTAATGAACTAGTGTCATACGTTTGTTGGGCGTATAATTTTTCATAACAATGATTCTGGAAAGTCCAAGAATCTTCCATGCTCAATAGATTTTTGAGTTGGGCCAATTTTAATAATTATACATTACAAGATCTTGATTAAGAAAGTGTATTCCTGCCAGGCTAATATGATCAGAATGGCCACCATGAACTATTTGCTGAACTCTGGAGTCCAGTGGGGATCTGCGCCGGCAGTCAAGGTGACGTTTTTAGTTATTTTGTAATGGATTATTAATATTTCAAAAAATATCTTGCTGACATAGTTTCATCCTGGATTGTATAATTAAATGTTAAAATTTTTCAGGGTGTGCGTGATGCTGCTGTGGAATTATTGCACACTCTAGTAGCTGTGCACTCTGAGGTACATGATGTGAACAATAATGATGAAATCAGGATTGCTTGATTAGTTGATTGTGATAGCAAAATTCTATGTTTTAATATGTATGTATTATTTGATGTATGAAAATGATCTTCATGCATGGCCATGTCCTTTTTTGTATTTTGATGTTGCAATCTTAGTGAATACTTGATCATTTGAGCAATACTTGTATCTTCAGGTCTTTGCTGGTGCTAAGCCTTTGTTGGATAAGACGCTTGGCATTCTTGTGGAAGGTCTAATTGATACTTTTCTGAGTCTTTTCCATGAAAATAAAAGCAAAGATCTTAGATCACTGGATGCAAATGGTTTTTGTCAGCTCATGCTCGAGGTAGAGTACATTGTTTTTCTTTCCCCAGTAATTTATTATACAGTTGAACTGCCCATTTGATAATTGAACTTCTGACTGAGAGATGCAATTGTGTCTATTTCATGCTGTATGAATTTGTAAATCACTTGAGCCAGCTTGATTTTGTGCCAAATATCATTACTTTTATATGTGGGTTGAAGCAGTCAATAATCAATATTAACATGCTTTTTACTAGAATAGCTGGCTTAGTTATTTAATTTCATAATCGCGCAATAATTTAATTTGCTTAAATATTTTTCCTGCAGCTTGAATATTTTGAGACCATATTAAATCCATATTTTACGCATGATGCAAGGGAGTCTCTTAAGTCCTTACAAGGTGCGCTGTTGGAGAAAGCAACTGAAAATGTTGCAGAAACGGCAGAAAATCCAGGTCATCAACGGAGATCAACTCGGGGGAGTGAGGATGCACTTGATGACAGGCAGCAAGGGATGACTGTATCTCCGGATGACCTAATTGTAAGAATCAAATTGCTTTCTATTCAGATTATAGCCACTCTGCAAACAGGAGCAATGAACAGCATTACTAAAATACCTCCATTTACCAACAAAAGTGCAATTGCAACTGAAATTGCAATTAGGGCAAGTAGGCTGATTAAAATAACTATTTATGGCCCCGCATAAATACCTTGGCTTAGTTCTGATCCATTTGCGGTTCCATCTGTAGGGAAAAATTGAAAATACAAAATCATGTCCACTTACTATTGTTTCGTATTTCAGGCTCTTGCTCAGCAGTGTAGCTCTGAGTTGCTTCAAGCTGAACTGGAGAGAACTCGAATTAATACCGCATGCTTTGTTGAGTCAATTCCCCTAGACTCAGTGCCAGAATCAGCAAAAGCAGCTTATGGTTTCCACGGTTCAATCGATTCACCAAGCAGAAACTACAGAGGTGCTGCCAGTGCACAAGCAATGGGATCCCCAAGTTTTGCCCGACAGAGGCGCCGATGATTTAGTTATCTGGCAGTTTTGTTTTACAATTTTCCATTTGTATGTGCAGTTGTATCGTATCGTTGTGACATCCAATTCAATGAAATTCATATTCTTTCTATTGTAAGTCTACTGTCTACTTGGTGCTTGTCTCCGATTTTCGTCCTCAGATAGTGCTAAAATTTACCCATTTTAGGCTACTTTATCAATTTGGCCTTTGCTTCCCTATTTACTAGACAGTTGAAACCTATATTGACATAATTTTATAGTTATGTGAAAAGATGGGAATTGGACTTGTTTTACAAGAATAGCTATCTTTTTGTGGTCTTAAAGAAGGCATTGTACAGGTTTGAGCATAATCTGAAATTTATATGTAAACACTCAATAGGAGATTTTAACATAGGAATGCATACAAACCGTCTGAATTTATGGGTTACACCAGTTACATGATGGTTCAAAAAGCAGATTACTCTAAATGTATTCCAAAGTGGACGTTAATTTGATACAGATGTTTCATAATTTCTCGATCCGGACAACATCTTCAACTTCATCCCCCAAATCCTCCAAATCAAGCAGTCCTCAATGGTGGAGATACCAATATGACACCATCTCCTCTAACAAACAGAAAGGGAACAGTGCGCCTTGTAGTCTGAAATAGAAAAAAAAGCAGAAAATCATACAATGCCGATTTTTATATTATCCAAGGGGAATTTAGGCTTTAGGGTAAAAATCAAAACCATACAAGCAGTGATATGTGGTAAAATGGTAATGACCTTTCTAAACTGCCTCTATCCATAGGTTTTATGCACATTGGAACTAAAGATCATGACGGTTTGTACTGTTCTATATTACAAACTCTCCAGTGATTGTATTTGATTCCCCCGTCAATTCCATGGTAGAAAAATGTTCACAATAAGTTATCAAGCCTAGATACTCCCTAATCAAAAGGTAGTTTGATGCTATACCTATGCAGTAGTGAATCTAATCTTGCATTTTCAAATAATAGAGCAGATGCTTCTAGAAAATTCTATAACTCCATTGAGTATCACAGTACAGCACATTGATTAACATTACTCCCTTACTAATACTGATGATTTCAACAGGAGTGCAGACATCATGATGAGGAAAAAATCTGCAGTAGAAACATACCCGAACAATCTCTTCATATGTTTCATCATCGATTTCAACTGTTGTAACAATTTCTTCAACATCCCCAAGAATCATATTTAGATGCTGGTCATAAGCCTGCCAAATTAACACACACACAAAAAAAAAAAATAATAATAAAATAATAATCAGATAAATAGAGAAATAACAACTTTAGTAAAACAAAAAAAGGCAGGTAAATTTGTCAGATTTATAGGGGTGTAGGAAAATTTCTCATGGTTTTCTTATGTTATCATTAGGCAACGTGAAATTTTGCTCAAGCAAGAGAGCATATTACAATTGCATACACAATGTAGAACTTGAAAGACAATAATTTAGAGCAACTGAAACACAACGATGCTCAAAAGCCAACTAAACAATGTATAAAGGCCTAAAACCAGGAAAACAAAACCCTAACTAACACTTTCAAACAGTTAGTGAGGGAGACAATAACAGGACATTGGCCTCCCAATTTGATAAGAAAACCCCTAAATTTCCTTTCCAGGCGTACGAATACCAAAACAAACTCTAAAGCCCTTAAGAACTAAATATGAAATACACAAATTATAAATCATACATGAAGTTTTCCACGTAGTTCTCGCTCAGACCGAAGCTTCACATAAATGCGTTCATCCAGGCTCAGTCTAATGAGATCCAATGGTTCTTTGACCGCACTCTCTTCTTCACTCGCCATTGTTGTCCCTGCAAAGCATGTTCTTCTGTGAATATCTCCGTTAATTGTTTTACTTTTTCAAAGGTTTTAGATGCCGAATGCCAGCAGCAGGCAGGTATTCCTACCAGCTAAAAAAAATTCAGAACCCAGAATCCATTTAGGAAATCAGGAACTCAAACAGTTTAGAGTTACACTTACATTATCCAAATCTATTCCAAATCCAGTTAGAATACCCAAATCCCAATTCATAATTGACTCCAGAACTCAAACTAAGTCCACAAATGTAACACACACACAGGTTTGAACATTTCAAATGAATTTATGATACAAACATTTACCATAATGGTATGATACAAAGACAATCGTTTCTGAGTCTTATCTAAATGAAAGAGAGAAGTTTGTATTTGTAAAAAAGTAATTGAAACTACACCAAAGCTATACATTTGTACCACATCATTTGACTATATGTTAAACAAGTAAAAGGCAACAATGTGCTCTCAAAACTTTATTCAACATTTGAATATTAGACTAATAACTGTAATATAATAGACCTAAATCTACTTGAGAAAGTTATTATAAAGAAAAGGTGTAAGAAATAGACATTTAAACACTCAACATCAAACTTTTTCAGGAAATGAAATCATGCAAACAAGATTATGGTTTATAGTTTTAGAGGTAAGAAAAAGTTTATAGATCAATCCTTAAGTTCATTCTGCAAAATCCAAGTAAATTCTGCACCCTTCAGAGGCCATACCAAAACTATTGGACTCAACTAAAGAAACACCGACTGATCCAATCAAACTTAAGTTAAGCAGCAACATTCACAATCATTGTACACAGGCGTATAAAAAACTTAGGAAAACCCACCGACCTCATCAAAGAGTAATAATAATTACCTTTACATGCAGCCAAAAGAAAACAAAAACAATTATCACAAAGATATTGTGACATAGAGAAGCAATAATTTCAACCAAGAACAACTTGAAAATAGGTTAAGAAGACTTAGAATTTCAGTTCTTAGACTTTAGGCAAATAGAAAATCAAGCCCTGGAATCCAAATTTAAACAATTTCATAAAATAATTAATACATTTGAAACCAAGAATATAGACTTAGGGTTTCTTACCAAAGATTTCAAGAGATAGCAAAACAAATGACTCATCAGAGATTAGACGGAAGGTGAATGAAGAGAGGGAACTGAGAAACGTCTTTCTGAATGATTAGAATTAGATAGGGCATATGAAGGATTTCTCTCTTTTATTTTATTTTTATTTTTTGAAATCGGAGGATTTCTCTCTTAAAACAAGGTACTTTCCAATATAGAGATAGAACGAGCCAAACTAAGTTAGTCAATCTTTAAACACAATCCTGCTTAGACAAAATGAAATTATTAAATGAAGGTTTAAGAAGTAAACTGACCTGGAAAAATGAAGAACTCGAAGAAGCTTCTTCAAGCTCCGACAAACTGACAGCAGAAAAAGGAGAGGAGGCGAGCTACTGCTGAGGGCTTCCCGTCGCGTTTGATTCCTGGAAAGGCTTTGCCGATCGTAGGATGGCTGGGTGAGAGGCAGCAGGTAGAGAGAGGAGGAAAGTCGAAGCGTTTAGGTTTAAGTCTCGGGCGGTTCTGTTTGTGTTTTTTGAACGGATCAAAACAGGATCCTTTCCGCATTCGGTTCGACTTGATTTAACATTATGTTTTGTTTGCAGCGCTTGGTCTTTTTAATTTTAGGGATAATTATGGAATATTGAAAATTTTTGTGTCATATTTTGTGTTATTTTATGGGAAAAAAAACTATTATTTGTAATATCTACTACGGTTTGGGGATATATGTAAGTTTATCAAAAAAAAAAAAATCAAATGTAAAAAAAAATTATAGCTTTTAACGACAAATCATTAGAAATAATGTAAAAAAATTATTATTTATGAGTTTGTTTATACTTATTTGTTTGATATTTGTTTATATATTTTTATTTGTTTCATATTTATTTTTATTTGTTTGACATTTGATAAAAAATTAGAATAATGTAAAAAAAATTGACAATATTTGTTTATATATATTTATGTTTATTTTAAAATTATTTGTATTCAAGAATCCTTAAAATTAAACTAATCTGAATAATTCCTACTTACATGGGGAGGATGGAGAGAGTCGAGGAACCAATAAGATGGTGTAGAAGGGGCTTTGATCCTTAATTTAACAACAATTTATAAAAAAAAAAAATGTAGAAGGGCTTTGCTCCTTAATTTAAGAACAATTTTTTTTTAAAAAAAAAAATATATATAGAGAATTCCTCTAATAAATAAGATAATAGCACTAAATTTATATTAATAATATAATTCACAGGAATCAAACTTAAAATTTATATTTCAGTGAAAACTAGTCTAAGCAATTACGAGAATACTCTCAAAATTTAAAATTTTTTCATTATATATGTTATTTATATTGATGAATTAATAAACACCTCAACCTCTTCTTATCAATAGTAGTTTATGATCTTCGGGGGAAAAAAAAAACTATTTTATGATTAATTAATATAATAAAAAAAAAGGGCTGGTTATTTTAATGCATAACCCATTGCAAAAGCAAGTTGTCATTTGTGCCCCACTGGACATTTGATTTCATGCCAAGTTCATGAATTTGGGCAAAAACATATATTTTTTCTTTAATTAAAAGGACTCTTAAGAACAGTATGTTATTACTATTAAAATGGTTTATAGCCCAAAAATATTTACTTTTCAGATTGTACTACCAGCTCGTAAATTGAAAAATAATTGTACTACTAATTCAAGTTTTTGTTGGCATTATCCCTCGTTTGGTTTGGTTTGGTTTGTTTGGAGTATGAAATATTAAATTTAAAATCAAAATAAATAAGTCAGTTTGGACCCACCAGATCTTCCCATACATTGAACCTGCTGAACCTTTTATCTATACTTTATTTTTATTCTCTCCAAACACAGTTTACGATATATAAATATTAATTTTCGTCATTTTCTTTGTTGCTGATAGGTTCGTTTGATAGGAAATGTTCTTGCTCTCCTAGATTCTTGCCATTATCGTAGAAAGCTTAGTACTCCCTGTCTTTCAAGCTGCAACTGGATATTACCAATTTGGAGTTTTTCAGATAAGTAGTTTTGGTTTCTCTCTTCTGAAGCTTGAAGATTATTGATTTTATTTTCTTTTTGTTTGTCTTGTTTTGAATATTGTGCTTTCTGGTAGATTTAAACTGAGATTTGATATATACATAAAGGGCTTTTTTCAGTTTGCTTTTTTGAGAACTGAAAATGCATGCTTTAGGATCTAGAAATTCTAGGATTTGATGGCTTGCACCAAAAGAGGGAAATATCAAATGGGTATGCTTTACTTTGACATTATAGGATCATAAACAATTGAAATTGGAAGATGAGAGCTTATAGACAAGAAATCTTTATGAGTTTTATGGAAAATAGATTCATGGGTACGAGCTAATTTGTTCTAAAAAAATGGAAGGGAATTTGTCACAAGGAGGCATGATTTCAGGTGGGTCTCCTTTTGGAGGCCTTGACTTGCAAGGATCAATGAGAATTCGTCATCAAACACAGTACCCACATCCTATACACCATCAACAACACCCTATCACTCGCCAAGGCTCGTTAGCCCAATCCTTAATTCATGAGGATTTCCCCCTTACTATAGGGACCTTCAATACCTCTAATCAAACCCTTTTGATGTCTAGTTATAGCAAAGGGGAGAAGGTGAGAAATTCAGCTAGTGACGAGGATGAGGCTAGCCATAATGAAGATGTTGGTTGTGACAGTCACAATGAAGCAAGTGGTGGGAAAAGGGGGTCACCTTGGCATCGTGTTAAGTGGACTGATAAAATGGTGAAGCTTTTGATAACTGCTGTGTCTTATATTGGTGAGGATATTTCTTCGGATAGCAATGGTGGGGTGCGAAGAAAATTGGCTATATTACAAAAGAAGGGCAAATGGAAGTTAGTTTCCAAAGCCATTGCTGAAAGGGGTTTCCATGTTTCTCCTCAGCAATGTGAGGATAAATTCAATGACCTTAACAAAAGGTATAAAAGGCTGAATGAGATGCTAGGGAGGGGCACTTCTTGTCAAGTTGTGGAGAACCCAGCACTTTTAGATGTCATAGATTATCTAACAGAAAAGGAAAAGGATGATGTTAGGAAAATATTAAGCTCGAAACAGCTTTTCTATGAAGAGATGTGTTCATACCATAATTGTAATAGGCTGCATCTACCTCATGATCTGGCATTGCAACGTTCCTTGCAGTTGGCGCTTAGAAGTAAAGATCTTCATGATAATGATGATATGGAAAGGAAACCACATGATGATCTTGATGAAAATGACCAAGAAGTGGATATTGATGACCGTAATGAAGTTGAAGAGAAGCATACTTCACAGGGTCATAGCAGGGGAATATGTGGGGTCTTAGGCGGTTCAATGAAAAGGTTGAGATATGGCCATGACCGTGATGATGCTTGTTATGGGAATCCATCACAGGATATTAACAAAGGCCCATATTCTCATGTGCCGATTACTCAAGTTGATATGAAGCAAATGTCCTCTGAGAGTACAAAAGCTGCTTGGTTACAGAAGCAGTGGATGGAATCTCGAACACTTCAATTGGAAGAGCAGAAGCTACAAATTCAGCTCGAGATGGTTGAACTGGAAAAACAGCTATTCAAGTGGAAAAAATATAGCAGGAAAAGAGATCATGAGCTAGATAGACTAAGGATTGAAAACGAGAGAATGAAGATTGAGAATGAGCGGATGGCATTGGAGTTGAAGCGCAAGGAAATAGGTCTTGTTTTTAATTGATTGTCTGTTTCCATCAGATTTGGTGGTGGTTTTTGCATATAACTTTTTCATCCAGTTTTGGTAAGATACTGCTGAATTTCTACAGTTTGATTTAGCAGAAACTTTTTTTGGAAACATTCCATGCATATATTGTGAAAACTTAGTATAGCTACAAATACCATTTCTACTTAAATTGTTTCACTCTTCTGAAATGGAAATGGTATTGTGTATTGTTGAAAATACCTTAGCAAGAATCTTCTTCTTTCAATGTTGAATTCTTTTTTTGGGGATAATTTTTATAATTTTTTGGTATACATATATTCTCTGTTAATGTTTGAGTTGTTGCTGCACTTGTGAATTTTGGTAACACATTTGTAGATCTTTTGCTTAATATTATGCATTTATTTTTCTGGGAAATTAGCAACAATTGCTGATAGGATTACATGTTTACATTTGCTTAGACAAGCTAGGGCCATTTGTTCATTTTCATTGAGTTCATTCAGTATTATGGTTTAAAAGTATACAGTTGCTAGTTAGAGTTCTAAATAGAGATATAATTATGGATAGCTTATATTCTGTTTGATAGTATTCATCTGTTGATATTGCTTTACTGGGACTCTAAATCTGGAATGCGTTATATTATTTGTTCATTTTGTGAATTGTTTAGTCTGGGGAAAAATTATCTCAAAACTAAATTAACTTGTAAATATAGCACAAAACAGAAACTAAATAAAAGAAGCTTTTTATTGCCAAAAAAATAAAAAAGCAGCTTTTAATTTGCTTCTTTTACAGTTAACAACAAATTTATTAGCTGGGATAGGAAGCATACAATAAAAGGTCTACAAATGAGAACTGAAAAAAAAGTGTCAGCTTAAGAGAGAATTTGAATTATCCTGAAGAAAGAAAAGGGTACGAAAGAAGCTAAAATTTGGAAATGTGAAGGGCCAATCTTACACACACAATAAATGCAAGACCCACTTCTACTTGTGCTTTTGTCTATATTCAAATAAAACCACTTATTAGAAGTACTATTATCGTACTATCTATTCTTTTATTTATTATGCGAAATTTGATGTTTGAACTGCAAAAATTACAACAGAAGAAAGAAAGAGGCCTGTATGTGTATCTGTATGTATCAACTCAAAAGATGACACCTTTTTGTACCTTTTCTTGACAATTTCAAGAGCCATACACATTAATTTCAACTTTCTCCATTTCTTCATGTTTTTGTGGCTCATTTAAATATTATTGGATTATGTATTCAAAATGCACTTCCATTTAAACACATCTAACTTTTTTTAAGGTTTAATTTCCCTCTAATTTCGACTTCAATCTCTTTTTAACTCTCGTGTTTCTCTTCTAATTTTCTAACCAAACATTTCAACTTCTATGAAAGTAGTCTATTTTCATGAAAGTCCAATTTCTCTTTCAACTTAATTTCAACTAAAAAATGCTTAGTCATCAAAATTTGTAAATAATGATAAACAGGGTCAAACTTATTTTTAAAGTACTAGAACAGAAAAAGAGATTTGAATTGAATAAAAATAAATAAAAAATAAAAAAATGCAGCAAGAAATTAGAATTGAAAGTAAAGAAAATAAATACAGCTAGAGATACAATTTTCAATATAAAATTCTTATGTTTTGATAGTCGATTTTAAGATAACTTAATAATTTCAAATCTCGAAAATATTTCCGACCAATCTAAAAAAAAAATTCATTTGAGAGTGAATTATTAAAAAATATATAGAGAGCTTTAACGAATGAGTGAAACCAAATCACATGCAAATAAAACCATTTTTAAAATAAAATGCAAGAATTAGAAGCATTACCTTTAGTGTACAAGATTGGAGGGCAAATAATAGCAATATGTCAGAATAGATTCTTTTTATATTCAGGCATAGCAGCACTAAGAAACAGATGAACCACAATTTCATTCACGATTCATGGAGTAATTTATAAATTTTTTAGCCATTGATTATGTCGATTTGTCTATTCATGATATTATTATGGAAATTTAATTGTAATTAACTTTTATTTTTAACCACTGATTATATTTCTTTTAAGGAAACTTCAGATTTTAACTACCATTGATTATGATACGTTTATTTGCATAAGAAAGCCATTGATTATATCTATTGAATTTTAAATTTTTATTTAAAACTAAATTAATTATTATATTAAAACTAACAAACATAAATGAAATTTTCTTAAATTTAAATTTCAAAACATATTTTTTAAATTTTCGTTTTGTGGGTGCTAACGAAAATAAATTTTAAATTGAATTAATTAATATGTTTAAAGGAATATTAATAAAAATGAAAGAAAAGTTATTTTGATTTATAAATTTTAAACATTCCATCGTTTGTGCTAACAAAACTGAACTAATTAATTTTAATTTAGAAAAACTTCAAATAAAAAAAAAAGTTTGTTTTTTTAATTTTAAATTATATTTTAAACATTCCGTTTCTATGGGTGTTAACAAATTGGAATTTAAAGTTTTATGATGCAATTTGAAAATTAATTGCTTTAGAAAAAATATTTATTATTTCATTAATTGAATTTGCTAATGTTTAGGTAGTAATTTTTTGTTTAATTCCTGCCTATAATGAATATATTTAAATTACTTCTTACTATTAGTTTCCTTTTTCCCATTTATGATTTTTTCTTAGTATTTATGACTACTTCATAAATATATTCATTATAAACAAAAAATTACTACCTTAACATTAGCTATATATATATATATATATTAATTATTGAAGTTTTTTTTTTACAATAATTACATTCTTAATTAAAAAAGATGGTACTCCTATTATAATATACTAACAATTTTTATATAAATTGAGATTTCTTAAAATTACAGAATATTCATTATTTAAAAAAAAAAAAGCAGCGAAATACTAAATATGGAGTACATTCCTTTCTGAAGGTGAGAGCCACATCCTGAGAGTAAGATGTGACAAATTCTTGACTTACGATAGTGGTGCAGTACACAGACACAGTGTTTCTTGACGAAAATCTGGAATTGTTTTCTTAATTTTACAATTTTTTGAATTCTTTGGCATGATATTTCCAATTATTTCTTTAAATAATCGGTTCTGGTACCTAATTATTGATTATTAAAACTATTTATAGGAAGGGAAAAATATTTAGTATAACTAAATAATCATAGAGTGATTAATTGGTAGAATTAATAGTATTTGATTAAATTAATGAAATTGAAAGTAGAAGTTGGATAGAGGAGCTTTCATGGGGTGGTACCACTCGAAGACCCTTTATTTGTTTTGCTATAAACTGCACCCCCAGTAGTTATATGGTATTTTCATGCCTTAAAAGATTGACAGTGCCTTTGCTCTGTCATGTCATGTGCATTCAATTTTTATTTCTAAAATGTAAATTCTTTATATATATATATTACAAATCTGCCATTGAATATATTGTTGATGCTAAATGTGTAAGTAATCACCGTTTACATTCATTCACCATCTTAACCGCAATCCACGTTAGGTTGAGTTGATTTTTTTTTTTTTTAAAAAATTACTTGAATAGCTTAATAATTAAGTATTTGTGTCATGATATATATTGAGGAATTAATTAAGCTCGTAATTTCTTTTTCAAAGTTTTCATAGAACAAAATGTTAGCAATTGCAATTCAAGTGGGAAATGTGTTATCTTTTTCTTTTTAAAGTAAGTATTTTTCAACTTTACTTAACCTTAAATTAATAAACACCACAATTATCTTTGAAAAAAAATAAAAAATAAAATAAACATCACAATTATCTTTCCAATAAAAAATAAAATAACATCATACTTATCAATTTTTTTCTATTCACCTAGTTTTCAAACACTTGTTCGTTGATGTTGATTAATTCAAATTTAGATATTACAATGGTCCGTTAAAAAGTGGCTTTACTAATTTGATTCTCTCCATTTATTAATTTGATTCTCTCCATTTACAATGTTAAAATTTGAACTTTAGTCTTTAGTTCCTTACGTTAGGCCAATGATAATTATGGTTAGTGTTTCTTTTATTATTTAATATAGGATACTAGGATTACAACAACGTTACTGCCTAGGATTTCTTTTGCATTCAAACATTAATTAATTAATTAGACGCTAGCAGCTAGGTCTCTACTTAGGGTTTTAAATGGATTGGAAAGCATCAACACGCATATACTTAACTTAATTAATAAACAAATTACCAAATAATTCCGTTTTATAATTTGATTAGTAATAAACATTCCGTGCTTAGACTACTGAATTTAATTGTTATTATACATGACACCTTTGAAAATAAAATGCAAATTGTAATCCCTAAAACTAACTTATTTCAATTGAATACAAATTCCTATTGAAGCGGTTAGATTGTGTAAGAGAACTATGTTATAAAAGGAATTTTAATTAGATTTCCTAAATTTTATTAGATTCATTTTACTTAACCTAATAAAACGTATTTGCAAGAAATATCCGTACATTTCTCGTATATATACCATCTCTAATACATCTCTACTTGGCAAGGTGTAATGTAACTTGACTTTAAAATATAAATGTAATTAACATATTTATAAACACAAAATATATCACATAGAAAAGAAAAAAAACCTTGAATTTTCAATATCTTAGGAACCATGCCTCTAAAAAAGCACATAATTAAACCATATTTTTTAATTAGTCTTTTTACAATCAAATAATTGAATAAGTAAAATGGTGTAAGAATTAATGAAATAGGTAGTCAAAATCTAAAGATTAAAAGGTTAGAAGTTACGGGGAGGCAATATGTTGTTGTGGCAGTGATCACCACAAATTCAAAGTCTCACATCACATCAACCAAAAGTGCTATCAAAGGTCAAAAATAAACTTTGGTTAAAGAACATTTTGTTGATGCTTTATATGGGTTCATATAATAATTATTTCTACCACATATATTAATTTTTTTTAGCAAAGATGAATTACCACTTTTTTGGTTCTTGAATAGAAATGATAAGTTTGGTGACTAAGTTTATGCAACACACACTTGCTCTCTTTTATGGTTCAATTTTGGTGGGTGATCATTAATTTCCTATTTTGCTTTTGATTGGGAATATAAATAATAGAATTATAATTATTTTCCCCTTGTGGGCCGTTTGGAAGTTAACCTATAGAGTGTTACCAAACACAAAAGTCTTTTAGCAAAGGCTTATCGTGTTGTCAATTTAAGTGTCTCACATCAATAGAAGTGGACATGAGTGAGTGATAGTAGTAACAGAAAAAGAGAAAAGGCATATGTAATTTTTAAATAATTAAGATATTAGAGTTATTTTCTTTTCTTCTTCTTTTTTTAATATTTTCAAAATTAGAAATGGTGGGTTTACAAATTTAATTTTTAAAGTAAGCGAAGAAATGGACTAGTGAGGAACATGGCATTTTGTTACTACTGCTCACTATACTTCTCTTTTTTTCTTGTCCAGTACAAGCATAAGTTGTAGAGTTTGTGGGCACATGGGGGCCGCCACAATTATTTGCTCAATATGGGCTTTTTGAGTGCCTTTCTTTTTACACTCTAACGGGGTCCATCTATGCTCACTAAGTAAATTGTGTACTTTTGTGGGGTAGAGGGATTTTCTTAATCACTTCACTAATTATAGTTTTTGTATACTAATTAACTATATTTAGTCTTCTTGGGATCGTTTAATTAGGGGTTTTAGAATTCACATGCACTTGTTTGTTCTCATGTTCCAATGATATAATATACCTTTAGTACCGCAGTCTCTATCTATGATTAATTTTGAAATCTTAGCACATGCTTCTAATTGCTTCCCATTTACTCTTTAATAATCTCTTGTTTTACATTTTACTTCTTCCCAACTTACTTTTGGTTGTTTTATACAACTATAATATTTAAAATTGGAAGATGCATTCCCCTCTTAGTTTAAAAAACAATAATACATATAAAAAATAGTTATGAATTAATCTCTACGTTCAATTTTAAGTGACATTTTCTTATTTTTTTTTTTTTCACTTTACGTGAATATTTTACGTTAGTGAATAATTTTTCTTAAACTACTTTTATTTACAATATCTAGAAAATTTATAATTTGTTTTTAAAGATATAAAGATATTTAGTTAAGTTTATTTTACTCTTTTATAAAATTGGTACAAAATTAATTATGTTGATGTTTTCTTAATTATAATCAGGAAGAACTTAAAATAGAACGAAAATAGCATTAAGAAAATTAAACTTCCTGTGTTTTTTTAACTAAAAAAGAATAAATCCATAAAATTATTGAATTTGTTAATAACTTAGAAAAAAAATAAATGCATAAATTAGAAAAAGAAAAAGACAGTTTGAACGTTTATCTGTGAATAGAGTGAACAAGAAATATTAATGAAAAAAGTTGAACAAGCCACTATAGAAGGTTCTACTAATGTGATTAATATATAGTGATAAAAACAATATTTAGTGAAGTTAATCCCGGTTGCTAATGAATATAATCATTGTGATGATGCCTTTCATAAAGTATGGAGTATATTATTAAGCTTAATTACTTTTATGCTTATTATAGGTAATTAATTAATTAACAAGTAGGAAAAAGGGACAAATATGATAATAGTTGATAAAAGCATATGAGTCATTGTAACATTATTTTAGGAGTCGAAGGGTCACATTCAAGTGACTATCACTATTAAAAATTAATAAAAACACAAACAAAATCAAATAAAATAAATCTAAAAAGCTATTGGTCTTAAATTCTCCTTGCTGTTTTCCTTGAGAATATGTCTCCTGTCTATGCTAAATCTTGCTAGCGTTTATATACTATATTTATTTTTTTTTCCCTGAAAAAAGATAAAGTAAAAAAAAAAAAGTTAGTTTCTAAATATTGAAAATAACTTTTTTTTTTAAAATAATAATGGAATAACTATATTAAAAAATTAAATTAAAAAAAATCTATATTAATTTTTTTTTGCCTAATTAAATGTATGCTAGGTTGATATACAATTAATTATTATATTATATCATATTGCAATTTACTGATAAAAAATGGTAATTTTATTTATTTATGAAAAAAAATTATGATTTAGTCTTTGACATCTAATAAAATTAATGATATAATCTTTATATTTTTTAAAATAGATTACTCCCTTTATTTTTCTTCGTCATAATTTAGTACTATCTCAAATTTTATAATTGGATCCATAAATTTTAAAAAAATAACTAAAATATTAGTATAATGTTTGTTTTTATAATTAATAAAAATATAATTATTGTTTTTAAATTGAATTTAGTCGCATAAATTTATTGTTATTTTTATTTTTAATAATTTTATGTATTGAAAATTATTATTATTATTTAGGATAGTATGGCTTTTCAATATGGTATTTGATGGAAAATTAAATAGAGAGACCAAATTATGAATTATTTTATACTAATAGGGACTAAATCACGTATATAAAAAATACAAGGACCAACTTATTAATTTTACAATATTCAGAAATAAATAATAATAATGAAAAAAAGGAATTTTTTTTTTTCAGAAAAGGAAAAACATAAAAGAATCCAGTTGGTGGGTTGCTTAGCTGGTGCCAGATAAATGTAGAGGTTAAACCACATGAAAGACAGAAGATGTAAGTGTACATTCACATCACATGCCTACCCATGTGAAGTAAACCTTTTGTCTACTTGTAACTTTTGTATATGAGCCAGTAAATAAAAGTCTTCCATCTCTCTCTCTATTCTTCATAAAAATGCATTTTCTGTTTTCAATTCCATTCTTTTTCTATTTACTCTCATATTTTTATCGTTAATCATCACATGTTTAAGGATTAAATATTTGAATTTGATCAAGTAATTTTGTATATAATGTAAGACAGTTTATCATAATTTTTAGCAGTTTATCAAATAATTACATAAACTCGAAATATGTGAGTCGTTGCACTTGACAAATTTATCAAGTAATGAAATTTGGTCTGAGTGATAATACTTGTAAGTAGCACCGACAAAATTACCATTCAAAAAGGAGTTTTACGCCTCTAAACTAGTACAAGTTTTGTTACGGATAAGATGAATCAACTTATTATGGTTTTAAATTAATAGTACTAAATTTGACCAATGATTAATGATAATGAAATTTGATTATGGCTCCTAGGCCAAGATGCTTAACATTTCTTAAATATTACTCCAATAAATTATAAATATAAGTGAACTTCTCTTTTCACTTTTTTAAGAAACACAATTAATTTATTTAATAATAATAATAAAATATTGACTAAATTAATCTTACTATTTGTATTTTCTATATTTTTTTTTTCATTATGTTCGTTAAACTCCGTAAAAAGACTTATATTTATGCACATTCAAAAATAAAAAGTAAGTTTATATTTAAAGAAAACTTATTTATCTTAAAAAGTAGGTATTAAATTTATCTCTTTTATTCTATTATCTTATTTATTTAACCGGATGTAGGTAAGATTTTCCCTTGTTTCTCAACCTATGCAATCTTAAAACCAAATATACATTAAATGATTTTAACTATGCACCAAATACTATATAATATATATGTAGAGCTTTAGTATTAAGTTCCATCTCATTGCATAAACAATTTGAGAAAAACAAAAAACGAGTTAATTAAATGTGGTTAAAATTAAGCAAAGATTCTTCGACTTTTCATGTCCTTTTTATTGAGCTATTGAGGATATGAACTAATGATGTAGCTGCTGATTGATTGACCGATAATAAGTTTACAACATAATATATGTTTTTTTTTTTAATTATCTTATTTTTTTTCTTCCAAATATAATTTTTCTAAATCAAATTTTGTCGCACCAATATGAGTTGTCCCTCTTTGATAGTTCATCGAGATTGTCACATTTTATCGTATGGTGTTCATAATATTTAGTATATTGAATTTTTTATCTATTAAAATCAATATGTATTTTTATGTTGTACTTGCATTTTAAATTGTACAATGAATGCAATCCAATATTTATAATTTAAAATTAACAGTCTTACAATTTTTTTGACAATTTTCATTTCAATAAATTGATAATTATATCACTAATTTTTTTAAGAAAATTATATAATAATTATTAGGAGATAACACGGAAAAAAGTTATTACTTACTAATGGCTACAGGTATGTTGTAGTTCAGTCACGTACAATGGTAATAAATAAATGCTGTTTCACTGAGCCATCTCCATTAGTAGTTGGTCGTTCAAGGTTTATAGTATTTACTACTGTAGATGGATAACATTTTAATAATAGATGCTAATTATTTTGATATTATGTTTTATCAATATTTCACTATTATACTCACTCCGTACTACATAATTAATTTTATTTTATTCAATTATTTGTCTAAAAAATAGTCAAAACAATTATTATGTATTCATATTCTATCTTCATTAATAATAAAAGATAAATATAATTTTTCGAAAGAAATATAAAATTATCTAAATAAGATATAAACTAAATAAATTTATTAATGGACAAAAAAAATTTATTTTAATATTTTTCAAAATAAAAAAGGAACTGATTATCTGGAATAAAAAGAGTATTATTATTATTTTCTAATTTTACAATAATGAAACAAATATTAAAAGCATTCCATAAAAAATAATAATAATTAAAATAATTACAAAAAATAATATTAAAATAATTAATTTGAAATATGTAATTATATACTTTAGATTAATAATTTTCATTGAGTTAATATTTAATCCAAATATTAATGTAATTCAACATATAATAATTGTTTTTTTTTTTAAAGGACGTAAATAGTAAATAATTAATGATAAGTAAAAGCCAACGAAATGTGATTTTACCACGAACTTGAGCGGCGTTGCAGATTTAAACTTTCCTTGCGACACACCCTAAATCAAGTAGTTTGTTGCAATTGCACATAATAGTCATTTTCGACTAAATTGAAAAAAATTTCACCACAATGGATCCATCCATGGTTAACCCAACATTATGGTTAACGTTTTAGTTCGAGTATGATATGGATTTAGGAGTCGTTTGGTTCAGCGAATGGATACAGGTGGTAGCGGATAGAAGTGTAACCGCTATTATTTAACGTTTGCTAAATATAGTAATTCGTAGCTAATAGCAGATAGAAATTTAAATCTGCTGCCGATTATATTAGCTCGATTACACGAACTTTTTGTGAACGTCTACTATATTTTTATATGTAGACAAAATTAACCCCATAATTGACAACTTTCCTACGCTAGAAACATTAGTGGGTTGGAAACAATTGCATTGAGTGCGAGGTGATCGAGTTTTGGTAGGATTGGGTAGCCATGGGACTCAAACTTTCCTGCTTTCACATGCTCAGCCAAACGAGCCCTTGATAAAGATTTTCGATGCCGTTATTTTGATAAAGATGATGATTAGGTTGCGATTTGATTAACATCAAAATTTTTGGACAAGGTATTACTCTTTCTAGAAAATATTGATGACGGGTTGTATACACTTGGGTTCTTTTTTTCTTTTTTTTTTTGCAGGAATAACAATTGGATTTAAAGATTAATGGAGGGAGATAGGTGTAATAGAGACCATGAATGCAGATATAGGGAAGCCTAGGAAAATAGAAGCCTAGCTTGAGGACATTAATCTGTTGGTTAGGGACTTTGAATGTATTTTGTTTTCATATGTTCCTAGAGAACTCAATGGTCTAGCTCACAGATCTGGACGTGAGCTTCAGATTAGATAGGATGTTGCAATATCAAACTCTGTATATATCTTTGAATATGGAATTGAGAACCTTAGTTAAAATATAAAAAAAAAAGGTTTTATTTAAGCTTTTGGAGGCATGAACACTTATCAATAGCTAATTAAACTTTCTTTTATTCTCTTAGAATTGAGAAATTTTGTTGAGAACTGCTTTGGATAGTAGTTTGAGAGAGAGTGTGGAATGAATTTTGTAGGATGACTTCAAAATTATATTATATTTTTTTTGCTTATATGTCAAATTTGTTACTTGCGTTGTTCATTTTTTCTATCTTGTTAGTAAAATATTTCGTTGAGGATTTGCTTACAATAACTTATTTCTTATTCAATTGGAAATTTAGTTCAAGACCAATATGTTAATTTCAATTTATGAAAAAGCTTTATTGGTCATTTTATATAGTAAATGCAATAACTATTTATAATTTTATCAAACACTTAAGTTTATCAGCTATATGCAACAGTTGCCAACTATCAGCAATCTAAAACTATAAAATCGATCAGACCCTTACTTTTAAAATGCTCTAAATATAACCAATCCTGACCCATGATGTAATCGAGTAAATATTCAAAGCACCCTCCTTCTCCATATCAAAATTTCTTTCAAAACTATGGTGGTGAAAGGTTATTGGATGATGATAATACTTTTTAGGTCTCAATAAAATGGTTTTAACTATCCTTCTATTCAACTGTGTAAGAATTTGGAATTTTTTTATTTTATTTTAACTTTCCATGTAAGCATTATGTGATTCGTTCATAACAATTTTTTTTGAAAAAATTATGTGTGTCAAAATTATCATGTTGAATAAGAAATCATTGATGCTCGATTTTCACCTTTGAAAGGATCAATAATCACAAAATTCGAATTTTGGGAGATTTTTTTTTATTTCTAATTAGACTTTAACTTAACAATGATTTTCATAAAATTTCTCAAATTCTCCATTTTGAATCCCGTTTCGAAGCAATTTATTGATTTTCTAGTTTAATAAAGTTTAACTAATTTTACGCAAATTGAAACAGAGAATTCAAAATTTTATGAAAACCACTGTCAAATTAAAAGAGTTTGACTGGCAAAAAACCGATTTGATTGGAAGCCTAAAAACCTCTTGTATCATTGGATTTTTTAAATAAAAAATCGAGCATAAAAATATTTTTTACTTCATCAATCAAAAAACAGTTCATGTATGATTTGAATTTGCAACGAACAATTCGATTTGGTATGCGTTTCTTCAAAAAAATCCGATTTAAAATGCACGGCAAAATAAATTTAAATTGGAGTTAAAAGTAAGTACATGTAAAATTCATGGTGAATTTATATATTAGACGAAGAATATACTATGAAACTACATTTCTTTAAAAAATACAATAATTTTCATTTTTTATTTGATTACTAATTAATCTCTTTCAACACTAGCATACAATTGTGGCTGTAAAATGATTGGTTTTGAATTTTAGTTTATAATTTTCAACTTTTAAATTCTGAATTAATTTGAATCTTTTTATTTACAAAAATCTGGAAAAAGGGAATTCCAAACCCATAACTCAAAATAGTGTAAAATCAATGGGTTTTGATTATAAATTTTGCATAAATATTATGACCCCATTTAGCAAAAAGAATAGAGGTCCAATCTCGGATCAGATCTTGACGGTACAAATTGGAATTCTAAAAGGAAATGAAGAATAATATATTTTAATTTATCAATTTAAAATGAGATCAAAAGAAAATCCACTATTGCTCTATCTATAATTATAATTAATTCCTTTTGGATCGTGTGATATGTCATGTGGATACCTAATAAGCATACATGATTTCCATGCCCAACCTCAATATTACCCAATATTTTAAATTTTAATTTAGTATATAAGAAGAAAAAACATAGCACCACCCATCTCCCTTCAAAAAACCGTAACCTGCTCCGCCCACATTCCTCGTTCACGACTACCAGCTACATGTTTGACGAAATTAATTCTAAAATTTTGGGTCCAACAGATATTTTATCCTAATCTAATCCCAAATTATACTAGTTTGTTAATTTAATTATACCAGCATGAGAGCATTATTTTCAAGACATATGCATATGGATGATTCTGAAAGATTGCTGTAGAAGATGGAAGATATCATTCTCTAATTAATTAATTATTGCTACAATATTAATTATTAATTAGGTAAAACATAATATTAATTAACCACAAGGGTATCTCCATTATACACTCAACCAATTTTTCTTATTACCCTGCGATGATTCCTTTCTTAACTACTAACATGGCAGCCTTTCGACTGCAGATTATATATATATAAAACTTAAGAAAGTTAACTTAAGAAATATACAAAAAAAATCCATATTGTGTATGCAATTAGTTTAAATGTGTCTTCTGTAAAATTAGATGTTTGAGCATATTTAACTGTTTAAATAGCCGTTAGCTATTTGTATTAGCGGTTAGAAAATCTTAAAAGTTAAAAGATACGTGAGTTAATTTTTACTAAATAACTATTTAAACAACTAAAAATTAATTGAAAAGTTATTTTCCGACAATAACACACAAAATAGTTTTTAAGGTTTGAAAATCAAAATACTAAAAACAACCGAAATACTAGCTGAAAATTAAAAGAAAAAAGAATTACGGTATTATTGGTGTCTTAAGTTGCTTAAGTCGCAAGCCGATAAAAACCCACATAATTAAATTCATTGAATATGCTTTTTCCCGACTCTTATAATTAGGCTCACTAACTTGCAAGAAATATATATATATATTTTTTCTATTTATATATTTAAAAAAGAAAAAAAAAAGAAGGAAATTACGGTTGTTGTTGGTGTAAATATATAGTAGTGGGTACAGCTAGTGGAATATAAATCCAGCTAAAGAAGAGAAGAGAAGAGAAGAGAAGAAGAGAGAAGGTATCTAATCTTTTAATCTAATGTGTATCCTATCCTATCCCCTTCTCTTGCCAGCTAAGCAATTACTAAACAACAAAACCAGTAAATAAATAAAATGCCTTGTAAAAGAAGCAATTTGCTTTTTATTTCTATACTACTCCCATGCCATGCGTATACCCATTTCTTATTATAAAATTATTTGTGCATGATGTTCCGTTAAAGCATAAAAATCCCCCTAAGCCTCAAGCTTTGACTTTCTAAACCCATCTCTTAAAATTTAAAAACCCTACACATTTTATTTTTATGAATAATGAGTTAATTATTTAATGCAAATAGAGAAAGGCAATGTTAGTGTTAGAGATGTGACTAGTCTTGTAAATCATCCTTAATCAGTATCTATCTAAGTTAGAAATTAAACTTTGTCAATTCTTTTTGATGTTTACCTACCTTATTTCCCTACATTATCATCCTATTCTATGTCCTTTATTTTATTCATAAGCCCTTCACTTCTTCTATAATCACAATTTATATCTTTAGTTGGTCAAAATATCGTTCATACCTATTTGGTTATTTCATTTTTTAGGGAAAAATGAGTCAAGAAAGTTAAGTTTTTCAAATATAGGTAAATTTATTGTTCTTCCTTTTTTATGAATATTGGATTTACGAATATGTGAATTTAATACTCCTGTTATTCTTCTGAACAATTAATTTTATTTATTCGATTGCTTGTCTCAGAAAAATAGTTTTACTGTGAAGGCAATTACTATAATTTTTTTTTTATTTTACACTCATTAATAATATAAGACAATTATATATTTTTTAAAAGAAATAGGAAATAATTAACTAAGGGTATATATCTGAATAAATTTATTAATGGACGAAAGAAGAAATATTTTCAATATTTTTTAAAATGGAAAATAGAACTCATTATTTAGAACAGATTTAATATATATTATATTAATATATATTAAATCTGGAAAAAACTAAAAGAAAAAATTCCTAGAACATATTGAATTAAAAAAATAAAATAATACTTTTCTCTTCTTAAAAATTCTTTATATTTAAGTAAATATAGCTCTTTTATTTTTATATACATAAAGGTATGAGGACTGAATTAATTGTATACATATTTTTTAAAAGTTACGATTCTAAAATAATAATGATTTTTAAAATTTATTTTGTTGACTTAAACTCAGTTTATGAAGATTAAAGTACAAAGATATAACTACCTCTACCGCTCTACTGCTCCAACCACACATAACTAACTCCATTCTGGGAAAATATAAATTATTTTACATCAAAATCCTTTAACAGAGTAGCTTATGTAATCTCTTTGTTGCACCTAATTATCGGATATGTGATTTTTTTTTTTTTTTATAGTATAAAATTATAAATCTCTCTCAGATTATTTGTGCATTTAATGGCCAATTGATTAATTAGGGCCCACTTTCTTTTGCATTATGTGTTGGGCAATCCACTTGTTTTTTTTTTGACTCAATAATTGAGATTCACAATTTCATTTCATACAATGTAAAAATAAAAGAAATTTATTTTTAATTACTTCCCTAATTTTTTGTCAAATAAAAAAAAAAAAACTGACTTTTGGGTTTGCACTAATCACACAATTACTGACGAAAAGGTATGAAAATGAAAGTATATTATACGTCAAAACTTTAAATATTTGATAATTCTGTTATTCCATTTAAAAAAAAGAATTTAATTTTTTTTTATTTAAAAAAAATTCTCAACTACCATATATCTCTAAAAAGTCATTTTCATTTTAATTGCAAGTGCACCTATAAGAGCCTAAATAATGAAAAATAGAAGTGAGTAATTAAGATAATTATTTGATAATAGTACTAATTGAATTGTATGGGCAGAAGACAGCTTAGGAGGACAAAATTAGAGAAACATCCCATTAATTACATTACATTAGCATATGGGTTGTAATGGGTAATGGTCCTAAAAATATTGTCCAATTAATTATTCTAATAATCTATGATTAGAAGATCATATCCATTAAAAATAATTGATCCCCATTTATTATGGTAGGTTGCAACCCTAACTGAATTGCCCACCATTTACTTCAATATCATAAACGGCATGGCCTAATAACATGACCTACATCTTACTAGTTTAATTCAACAGTGGATCCCACTTTAATATGTCCTTTTTAGGATAAGTTTATTGCAAATTTTCTTTGCACAATTATGAAAATTCATTTTTTTTCAAACTACATTTGTCATCATCCCATTCCAACACAACCACACTATAACCACAATACTAACTTATTTTAACCGTAATTATGTTATATAATTTATTATAATTTTTTTTAAGTAATTCCTAGATGTTCAAACCTCACTAAATTTTTGTATGTTTTAGATTGTTTAGATGAGTATTGAAAAAAAATTTACATTGCTAAATAGCGTACTGCCAAATATTAAACTGAAACTAATAGAAAAAATCGGTCGTCGATACATAATTTATGAGCATTTTTGTGTTATAGTATTTTGATTTTCAGTTCTTGTATCAGTTATTAAAATTGGAAATTCGGTATTATCAAAATATAAAAACTAATCAAATTTCATTTATATACTTATGCTACATCATTTTTCTTATAAAAGCAAATAAATCAAAGATGACTTTAAATTAAATGTTCGGTATTCGATATCGATTGGTTAATTTTTATGGCTAACCGAAATTTTGGTACTCGATTGAATATTTTAAGTATTGGTTTCTAATATGTATTGATTTGGTTCCGAATATAAAAAATTTGGTGTTAGTTTCTGTTGGATTAACTGAATTCTCTATCATATATTGTTGAGTATTGGAATCCATAATTTACCTCGCATTAATAGATTCTGGAACTTTAACTACTTGCTTAGTTCGTAATTTATAATTTTTAATTTAATATCTCTTGTATAACTGTAACATTTAAAGGAATGTGTATTGTTATCGCTCCCACGATCCCGTTGAGATTTTTGTGCTGGATCCGTCCTATGAATTACAGCAAATAAATCTGCCATTTTAATGTTTGAAAAGGAAAAATTAAAGCACATATAGGGCAATTTAGGCATTACAAGAAAATTAGCCCTCAGCATTAAAGAATTGTAAATTACAGAGACAATAGCCAGATCACAAATTAAGTGAGGTGATGAATTAAAAAATTGTCAAATTTAGCTTCAATGATTAAAGGTCAATGTCACCCATGTTAGGGGTATTTACGTATTTTCTTAACCACGTGTAGCCAAGCCTTCCGGTAATCCAAAATAACGCCCTAAAAGCAAAGTTGATATTCAGATACTCACCCTAAAAAAGCCCCCAAAACTATACATATAAGTGAAATAATAAATTTTTTTATCTCAAAAAAAAAAAAAAAATAGTAAAAATGAAAATAAAAATAGGAAGAAAAAAAAGCTGACCTACATGGGCCGGCTTTTAACTCAATTTAGCTGGACAGACAAAAACCTACTAATTATCACCATCGTCTCGATGTGCAGCTGTTGATAATTTCCTGCAATAATTATTTTCTGTTTCTGTAATTAAATATGTGGTGCGTATATATATACGGTGGACAATACTACAATTCATAGTATTTCATTTAATTAAAGTTTAGTATTCAGAAATTCATAGTTCAGTGTATAATTCAATGTTTATAATTTAGATCCACATAAAAATCAGCAATTATTGTTTTTATATATAACATCTAGAGAAACTTTTATGCCAAGTTTTTTTTTTTTTTTTTTTCCCTAAAGTAGTTTTACCGTCTATCTTAGTTCTTGGCTTAGCCAGATTAGACAAAAGATATTTATTTTTTTTTAAATATGTAAACTTCAATTTCAATTTTTTATATATAAATCGAAATCTAATAATTTATTTTTTTGAAAAATAAATCAAATTGAGAGACTATTATATTTTTAGTATTTGTGTCCAGTTTTACATTATGTTAATCAGACAATCAATGTCCCAAATAAATAGACATCTCAGAGATTGTAGTTCTAAAAAACAAAAAATATATAGCCACAAACACAAAATACAAAATTTTCTAAAATTTGAACGAATTCAAAATGTATTTTATAAAGAAAATAAAATAATCATTAGTAGAAATTGTACTTAATAATTTGAAAGAAAAAATATTAAATTAGTATAAATAACTTAAAAGTGTTAAAAATAATAAAATAATTAAAAAGTAAAATTAATATGCCAACTATTTATATTAAATTTAAATTATATTTAAATAATTTTACTAAATTTAAATTATGTAAAATGTTATTAAATTTCTTTTAATTTTTTTAGTTGATATTTAAAAATTATCAAATGGTTATTAAAATATATATAATTGAAGTAAAAATATAAATATTCTGAGGTGGAGTTTTCAATGGTTTCGTAAATTATTTTTTTTTTAATTGTATTCTATATTTTATATCTTTCTGTGCCATTTACATATATTTATTTACTGTAACGAAGCAAGTGACACATCTTACAATACTTTTTTAACCAGGCAACACCTGCCCGAACAACAAAATAGTAATAATACCAATAATAATAATATTAAAGAAAAAATAAAAACAAAAGATTCCACAGATTAAAGAAGTAAAGCAAGAAATAAATAAATTACTAACAAAATAAATATAAAAAAGAAAACGAATCAACTTCTTGAGATTGACAAGCAGATCCCACCCAAATAAATTAATAAATTCACCATACAACCCATCTTCTTAAAACCCTCCACAGAATTCACCTTCTCTTTTGCTTCCGTTCATATATTTTTTTTTCCCTTTCTTAATATTTTTTTTTTTGCCCGAAACAGAACTGTAATTGAAAGAAAGAGAGAGAAAAAGGAAAGAAAAGGAGTCCTATGCTAGGGGACTCAAGCAGTAGTGTGCTAGCAACCACAACAACAGCCGCTGCTGGTGGTGCTGGTCCCGGTATTGGTGGTAGAAGCAGCGGCAGCGGCGAAGCTCCTCCTCATCATCATCTCAATCAGCTGGTCACTGGTGGTGGTGGTGAAACCAACACTACTAGTGAAGTTGGCCGTGTGGGTTCTAACAATTCAGGTGAAGAAGATAAAAGAGGAGGAGGAAGCGGCGGCGATGATGGTGACCGGAGCTTTGGTGGCAACCGGTGGCCTCGTCAAGAAACTTTAGCTCTTTTGAAAATAAGGTCGGATATGGACGTTGCGTTTCGCGATGCAAGTGTAAAGGGTCCTTTATGGGAAGAGGTTTCCAGGTGATTATACTATAATTATAATTCTAATTATAATTAATTAAACCAAATTTTTTATTTTCTTAATTTTAATTTGGGTTTCAATTTTTTGTTGGTGGAGATCTGCAGCTTTCAATATCTCCTTTCTTTCTCTTTCCTTTCCTTTTATGGTTAGTTTTTTCTTTTAGCCGTTTTACAAATTTATTCACTCCTAACAATGAGATTACACCCTTGTAATCCTAAAACTCAATTTTCTTCATCTTCTCTATCTTTCATCTTCATAGAATTCAGCGAAAAGTGAAGAATTCTAACATTTTCATCATCTGGGTTTGTTTCATTTACTGATTATCTCAAGAAATTCAACTTGAACAATGCTCAATTATGTTTAATTTTGATGCAATTATTTAATTTATTAAGTAAATTAGCTGTTTCTTCTTTTAATCTGAAGCTGGAATGATGTTCATTGCTTTGCAGGTTTATTTTATGTGTGAATTTTCGTGTATGGTTTTTGTTGTTTAATAAGAGATGAGAATAAAAACAGAAATACAGCAAATAGTCATTTCTTTTTTTGTTGGAAAATGGTGATTGCAGGAAATTAGCAGAGCTTGGTTATAATCGAAGCGCCAAGAAATGCAAAGAGAAATTCGAAAACGTTTATAAGTATCACAAGAGAACCAAAGAGAGCCGTACTGGTAAGCAAGAAGGAAAGACGTATAGATTTTTCGATCAACTTGAAGCATTTGATAATCACTCTCTTTCGTTTTCTTCTCCACAACCACCGTACAAGCCTCCAGCTCCGGCGGCCACTACAATTGCAATGCCAATCTCTAATCCAGTTCCTACTCCTACTACTACTGTTCCATCGGCCTCGATAATTACAGCCATCGCACCAGCTGCCGCCGCTGACACTACCACATTAGTTACTCATGTAACTCAACAACATCATGTTCAACAAGGAGGAATTGTTACAACGGGAATAAATCTCGCAATTGCTCCCGTGCAAACCGCAAACCCTACCGTCTTACCCTCGGCGCAAGCAACAAACCCTATCCCATCTTTTTCACCGGATCTTTTTACGAATTCGACTTCTTCTTCTTCGACGTCCTCCGATGTGGAGCTACAAGGGAGAAGGAAGAGGAAAAGGAAGTGGAAGGATTTCTTCGAAAGGCTAATGAAAGAAGTGATACATAAGCAGGAGGATATGCAAAAGAAGTTCTTCGAAGCAATCGAGAAACGGGAGCATGATAGGATTGTTAAAGAAGAATCTTGGAGAATGCAAGAAATGGCAAGAATTAATAGAGAACGCGAAATTTTAGCACAAGAAAGATCTATTGCGTCTGCTAAGGATGCTGCCGTTATGGCATTCTTGCAAAAACTTTCTGAGCAGCAACAACAAAATCCAGGCCAAGTACTGAATATTCCCCCACAAGTACAACCGCCGACACCACAGTCTCAGCCTCAACCACTTCCACATTCTCAGCCACAGCCGCCACTACAACCAGTAGTAGGAACACCACCGCCACCAGCGCCAGCACCGGGACCACAAGCGTTGCCCATTACGCCAGTAGCTGTACCAGCACCGCCATTGGCACAGGCAGTTACCAGTACGGATACGAAATCCGATAATGGGGATCAGACATATTCACAAGCAGGTTCATCAAGATGGCCTAAAGTAGAAGTGCAGGCTTTAATAAATCTAAGAACAAATCTTGATTCGAAATATCAAGAAAATGGGCCTAAAGGGCCGTTATGGGAGGAGATTTCAGCTGGAATGAGGAAGCTTGGGTATAACAGAAGTTCAAAGAGATGCAAAGAGAAATGGGAGAATATAAACAAGTATTTCAAGAAAGTTAAAGAGAGTAACAAGAAAAGGCCTGAAGATTCTAAAACATGTCCTTATTTTCACCAACTTGATGCTTTATATAAAGAAAAGAACAAGTCTGGGGACGGCGCCGTTGGTTCTTCTTCTAATATTCAATTCAAGCCGGAAAATTCTGTGCCTTTGATGGTACGGCCGGAGCAGCAATGGCCGCCTGCTCCTTCTCAGCACGGTGGCGGCGATTCCGTTATGGAAGATTTGGAAAGCGATGATCATCAAAATGACGAGGACAAAGATAATGACGACGACGACGAAGATGAGGCTGGAGGGTACGAAATCGTGCCCAATAGACCTGCATCCATGAGTTCAACTGGATGAAATTGAAACATTTAACTTTTATTACCTTTTTTTAAAAACCAAGATGGTGGCAGATCAGATTCCGGCAGCCGCGAATTGGGGGTGGAGGAATCAAGAATTGTAAGAAACAACAGATGGAGGAGGAGGTGAGGGTGTAGTTAGCATATAGTCAGTGGATTATATGTTTAATTATTTTTATAATTTATTTATTTTTTTGCTAAATAAATAATGAGGAGAGAGCAAAGACAGAAAGAAAGAAAGAGGTTGAGCAAGCAGGTTCCGAAGAATAAATGAAAATGAGACTTAGTGTTGTATTTTTGTTTAATTTAATTTTTTTTTTCATGGTCTTGTAAATGTTGAAAATGTTTGTTTTTGGTCTTAAAAATTTGAAATTTGAAATGAAAAATAATGAAAATGTGTAAGTTGATAAAAAAAAAGACATAAGAGGTGAAAATGGAAGAGCAGAAGAGTGGGCTTTCCAAGAGGGACCTTAGGCAGCATCACATGCAGGGATGGACCTTCAAAAGGGTCCACTGTTGTGAGAGGAATCTTCTTCTTATAATCTAAACCTAAACAGACAGTTTCTTTTATTTTCATTTTATTTTTGATTTGATCTTAGAGTTGTTTGGTTCCCATTAAATTATAGTTGTCAGTACCAAGAAAATTAAATGAGCAGGATTATCATTTCTTTTTAATGGACAATGTGTTCTATATAATTCATCAACTTACTATTTATATTTACTCAACAACTTAGCTTTTCATTAATTGTTTGTTAATTAATGAGCTTTAAACCCCAAAAAAAAAAAATCTGAATAAATTTTTTTTAGAATATATTAAAATTATCTTAATCATTTGATTACATTTTTTAATCGGGTAATATAAATACTTATTGCACTAAAGAAAGTAATGTACTAGTATTCTACAATAATACTTTTTTTTTTTTAAAAAAAAAAAAGTATTCTACAATAATTGGTCACCATACGATGTGAAGATAATTACATTAACAATTTTGTGTTATACGCTGAAGACTTTGAATATTTTAAAGGGAGACAAAAATCTGATGCGTATTTAATATTTAAGAAAAATACAACAGAAATCTATGAAATTCTTACACCATTTTTTTAGGAATTCACTCGTTGTCTCAAGACAATACTGTATTTAAAGTCGTTCAATAATTACAGATTAATTCGAACACTATTAGTTTATGCCCTAAGGGTAAAGGGCTAGTCCGAGAGATGCTCCATGCTCAAAGTATATCAAACTCCTAACATCTGATTAAAAGACAAAGATACTGAACCATTTGGCTAATCCTTGAATTCCACAATTACACCATTTTTATAAAATGTGAAATCTTACATATGAGATGCAATTTTGCTAATTTTATTGGTTTTATTATTATTAGAATATAATTTTGTAACTTCAATAATATTTTTAAAATTCAGGCATTCCCTTTTTAAATCAAATGCTGCAATTTAGAAATTCATGAAATTATAATATCTACATTTAACATTCATAGATTTTACAAAATTCATTAATTTCAAATTCCACGAGTTCAAAAAATATATATTGTTATTAGTTATAGAGAAAGATATTTCTTTTATTTTAATATAGAGAACAAAATTATATTTCATAAAATTGGAACATTTTCAATTTGCCATGGTGGCAAATTTGGCATCCCCATTTGTTCTGTAATTTTTTATCACAATCTATAACCACTACTCAATATTAATAATGTCTATTTATATGACCATAGAATTATATTTGTCTTCCAAAATAATCATTATTTGTTAATCTTTCTTTTTAATTTTTTTTTAATAATGTAAAGTGCAGATTCTAGCCTTGCAAATATTACTCGAAATTCAAAGACAATATTTATAATATTATTAACTCTAAAAATTTTTCAGAAAATAATACATTAACATGAATTTCGAAATGAATCCATTTCCTTCTATATTCTTCATATACAATGCGGTAAAATTCAATCTTATTTTTCTTTATTTAGTAGTGAATATTGTATTAAAATATTGGAAATAGAGAAAATAAAATTGAATTTATAAAGTAAATGTTATAGGTACAGAGGTAGAAAGAGAGGTAGAGGTATAATTTAGAATGTGAAAATAATGTGGACCTGTGTTGTAAAATTATGCAAATGGCATTCTGAAGCATTTTTCAATTGACTTGTAAGGGATACCCTACAATTTCTGCTGCAAATGTTGTCCATTAAAGATAAAGATATACCCCACTCTTTATTATTATTATTATTATTATTATTATTATTATGGGAATAGATCATATTCTGTTACACAGTTACAGTATAAGACAATTAAAGCTTCTGTTTCAAACTTTATCTTCTTCCTCTCCTTCAATTCTTTTTAATGCCCAAATACATCATTTTATTTTCTAATTTTTAACTTTCTCCCTTTTTGTAATATATTATTTTGATAATAATAATTTGATACAGAGCTAATAAAGTATTTAACAAGCAATTTCATAAGTCTGAAAATAATATCCAAGGTTAGTAATAAAACTATAATTTCAATGAACTTTGTAATGCTTGTATCCCAATAATAATCCCCAAATATATGATTTCAATTAATTCAAGTTAAAAAAATAAAATTGAGAAAATTGGAAAGAGAATAATAAAGTTTTGTCGGAATATAGCAGAGAAGATAAGATCGCCCATGTTTTATGTATTTCTCTGGCAAGAAGCAGTCTAAATTTTGGCAAAAGGCCTGTATTTTGTTCCTTCTGCACTTGCACTATATAATTAATAAAGTGTAAAAGGCTACATTTGGCTGCCATTATCATATAATCATCAACATCTTACTCATATTTACCACTCTCACTTAATCTTACTTTCGAACTGTTTTTGACAATTTTCTTTTTCTTATTGTCACCTCAAAAATTCTAATACCAACAAAACTATCTCCATGATTAGATCACAATATTGTATTATTAGTAATACTGGTATTTATTCTTTCATGTGTAATAAGGTGAAGACGATAAATAATAACAATTCAAATAATAATAATAAAACTAAATCTAATTTAACTAGTCTCTCTTAATAATATTAGAAAACATCTTCCCGATCTTTAATCTAAAAACAACTTTTTAACGTGTTGGTTATTCTACTTACAACGAAAATTGTAAAATATGTAAGCCTCAAATTCGATTTATGTCAATTATATTGTTAGCACCTATCTTAGACGTAATGGAGAGCCATCTCTTGCCCTAATTATATTTTTATTTATAGTTTCTAACTCTTGAAAAGTTTATATTTATTTTTATTTATAAATTATGCATATTATGTTTACAATTAAAAAGTGGCTATATTCAGAATTATTTTTGTAAAATATAGTATCATCTTTACTTTTTTTTTATCGGAAAATGCAAATAAACCCGTTGGACGAATTATAGAAATGATAAAAAATTATCAATGAAAATGCAATGTCGCTAACAATATAAACCAAAATGTGAAATTCGCGACATGGAGTCACGCAATTTCATCTTTTAGTGACGACAGACAGATTCTAAGACAAAATTTAGTGTAAAATTCAAAAATTTAAGCGATAATTTCTTTTCAACGGTGAATATAAAGAATAAATAATGAAATTAGCAAATGAAAAAAAATATTTATTGCTCATTAGCAACAAAATGTAACACAGTTAGTGACAAATAAAGACAAATAATTAAAGTACATGAATTATGGGTATATAATCCTAAACTTAGAGTCTACCGACTGATGGAATACTGTTAATGATTAGCAAATTGCAAAAAGAATTAAAAAATATTTATGGTGTTATTTTCATTAATTGTTATTTGGGTCACTAGTTTCGGCACTTCTTCTTCATTCATATTTTTCATTGGTCATTGAAATACATTTTATTTTTTTTCCAATTATCTTTTTTGCTTTTATTTTTTTCTTTTTCATTCAAAAAATATGTTTAAAAATAAATATTAAACAATAATATTGTTAGGACAAACTATTTAAAATACAATTTATAGACTAAATAAATTAAAAAATATGTGCAAATTATTTATAATTAATTAATAATGTGTAATATTTAAAAATAAATGTAATAAAATAATGATAAAACATAAAAAAAAAAAATCAGTAGTTTCGTTTAAAAATGACATATTTGTCGCTAACGTTGGTTACTTAAATACGTCGAGGGCAGAAGGAACTAATTTGTCGCTAAAAACGTTCTCTTGCAGATTGCGTCGTTGGTTCCAAATTCTTTTAGTGCTCCTCATAACCTCCTCCTACTTCAAATTCATACTTCATTTGTTCTACGCTAAAAGATATTGTTGTTTTTACTTTGGCACTTTGTTCCCATAGTTCTTGAGTTGGACATTTTAGGATTGTTGGTAAGTTGATTGAAGGGATACTATTGGAAATGCTTTAGTTTTGAACTATGAAAATAATTTCTAAATTAATTATATTTCTAGTTTATAAAAACTGGCCAGATTTTAATTTCCTCTTTTAAAATAGTCTAATTTTGTTTATACATTTTTGATATTCTGTTTATATTTTATTTATATCAACAATGATTATTTTAAAAATTATATATTATTTTTAAAATGTGATAAAATTTAGTTAGCTGGTTGGATTTTATAAATGAGTTTTCGTAGGATTGGAAAAAAGGCATTCATTTCTAATTCCTAACCATTTTCCTTTCATGCGTTGCTTGAAAAATTTTCAGCCTCTAATAAATGGCAGGGAAAAAAATTAATTTGGAAGAATAAAATATTATAGGTGGCGATTTTTTTTGTTTGAAAAAAATTTATAGAAGGCGGGGATGAGAATTTTAAGTAGCAATGCAAATAATAAATATCAACTAAATTGCAAGATTTGCAATTAATTAGTAAGAATAAAAATAAATTGCACAAAACAGTGGAATTTGTAGTTATTAGACTTTTAGAGAGTGGAGGAATTTGAGCAATTGTTGTTGGGAAATTGTGGGAGGAACTAGACAAATTTACTTTAAAAATTCACCCTAAACTAGTGTTTGTTAGGCTTAATAAATTTCGGTTGACTTGACATACAATTCAATAGCAAAATTAAAATAAAAAAGCAACCCGCGATTCGTTTTGATCTCTGATTTATTGGTTGTTGGATACAGTTCAAGCACGATTTTGGTTCATTAACAATTATTTTTTTTGAACCCAAACAGAACCGAGTCTGTGACCGTTCGGTTTGGTATTTCGGCATTCAGTCAAAGCAGTTTTGGTTTCTATTTAAACTTTTCTTTTTTTTTTTTTTACACAAATTTGAACCTGGTTTAAAACCACTTATTCAAACAGTTTGAATTGAATTTGATTGCGGCTTGGTTTAACTCTTTCTAAACCACACCTCACTTCATCAATCAACTTTGTTCGCATCAAGATCACTTAATTATAGGTTAACCTTTGTTTATGCCAAAATCCAGTTACTAGCAATTGTTGATTTATACTTCAAACTATTGTCATAAATCAACACTTCTCTGCTCGTTTCATAGGTTATTTTGTGAGAAAAATCCCCACATTTCCAATTTGTCCTAAATGATTAAAAAAATTACATTTAGATCCCTACTAATACTTTTAAAGCTCTAATTAATTTACTTGGGTTCCTTTCTTAGCTAACTAGTTCTCTGAAGTACACCAGTATGTGTCTATTACTAATTAATACCAAATTTTGAGATGTTATAAATTATTATATTTAACTAAAAAATATGCAACACACTATCAAGGAATTGTCCTTAATGGGTGATTTTATTACTCAATTGAAACTTTGGATACACAAAATTCGCATAATTCCTTACAATAAAGTTGAACTTCTGATTTCTAATAGCTATGAGATTTGTGTAATCAATTAGATTCATTCAAAGTCGTTGCACTCGTATTAATGGTTCTTCACCGGAATCATAAGCAAGCGGTGGGACTTGATCGCTAGCCTCTTCCACCACTGCCGCCTCTGGCGAAAGCATTGATTGCCGTAAACTTAGATCACACAAATCACAAGCATTTGAACCACAAAATTGACTTAAATCATTATCAAAATCCTTAAAACCCCTAATAATTTGATTAGCTTTGAGGTTACTTAACCGGCGAACCAAAAGAAGTAGACCTTCCATAATCTCTAATTGAAGTTGTTTCTCTATCTCCATTGCAAGCTCTTCTCTAATCTTCATCTCTTCTTCAGTAACATGCATATTGAAGTAATCCCTTTTACTATAATTATTGTTGTTAATTTCATCGTCAGAGACAAAGGATAAATTAGACCAAATAAAAGTTGTTGGGTTTGAGAACATATCCTTATTTGGTTTGGATTTTCTCTTAGAATGTCTCATCGTAACATGCTAAATATTCCCAACTCTAGCCATAACAAATATGTAAGTATATAAGGTCTCTGTTGCCGCCAATATTATTTCCTTCTTGAAGACTAATACACTTAAAATTTCGCCACGTGGAAAAGCTTGAATATTTATCATTCTTTTTCCATTATGATTAATTATTGTTTGCCTGCACATTATTATTTGTTACTGAAAGCTTGATCGAGTTACACATGGCACTGTAACGCGTGTGAGACAAATGTGTAAGATGATAGTATATGAGAACAACAACATAACCAGCACTTAGTTTTAAAAAATAAATAAAAACATAAGCAGCAGCTTAATATTTGCTTTATCATTAATGAGTCGTAAGTACGTACCACACGCAGGACATTTACTATTGGTCGTATTTGAGTCAATGAAAAGCTTATTTGTTGTAACTTGGTCTAATTACAAAATGTTGTTGTTATGTAAATTAACTTCAAATTGGGGATTTGGATCTCGAAGTGAGGTGCTAGGTGATGCATAACATAGATTGCCCCTCCTTATTCCTCGAGGTTGAGATCAGATATTGTTATATATCCAACTATACCACCAGCAGTTACGAAAGCTAATCTCATCTTTGAAGCATATTCTACAAATGCAGTAGCATGGTTAAACAAGATTGCAGCAGCTCCTTCGCATTTTTGGGATATTCTAACAGACATCGTTAGTTTCAGAACTGTCACTCACACCAGGAGAGGAGCTAAGAAAACAGGGTGCAAGCAAAAGAGAGGATTTTGTTGCTGCAGTATCTTCAATTTAGTCCTGTTACGTGTAGTGTTTGTGTATTCTGCTTTAGCTTCTTGTCCTTGTCAAATCCTATATATCTTTTGCATTAGTCATACTTGGCTTATCAAAAACAAAAATATGTATATCCAACTACAGTTACTTCGTGACTATCAACATAGATAAAGTAAGGATTTGGGAAGTGCAACCGTTTTTGTTAGGAAGTTTATGGTTAGACCTGGTTGGGTCCATTTTGGCACAAGTGATGTAACTGTTTGCAATAGTGCTAAATTCATAGAAGTTGAGTGGTGCATCGTACAAGTATTGTAATGTGTGTGTGTGTGTATATATATATATATATGTAAAGTACATAGATCTTAATTGGCATACTGTACGTAATATACACACATTGTAAATAAAAGGGGCAATACAGAAGGGGCTTTTATCATTTTTACCCAACACTTTTATTTTAATAACTTGTATTGGCTGTTGATTGTAGTGCCTCCGCATTTAAGGTACTTGAGCTTTAAATCTTAGAGATTGTTAACTGTATACATATTCATGTAGATTATGACCACTCACTATCTCTGGGGACCTTCCTTCTAAAATGGGTAATGCAATACTATTTCATATGCTACCAAGAACTGGAAAATTTATTGAAAACAGAAATTACAATTAAAATAAAAAATGAAAAATAAAATGGTAATCTTTTTGTGATCAATGATGAGTTGATTGATGAACGGAAATAATGAATGGTATGGGCAAAATGAAAGGTCAACACATGGAATTCATTAATAATTCCATACACATATACCTAATTCAAGATAACTTAAAAGATTCCTCTTTGTAGGACCATTAAATTTTAGAACCTTCATGTGATGCCTCCATGTTCCAATCGACCCTACTCCAACTGTGCTATATTAACTTAGTTTATTCAATTTTTTGATTTTTTTCTCTCATTAACATTACTTTTTTTACATGGGTTATTATTAGAATTTGTAAAAATTAATAACTTATTACACACCAAAGTATCAACTAATGAGCATTTTACTCGGAGGAGATTATAAGATTAATTTGACGAAATGTCTTTCTATTAATAAAAGAATCATGATTTAGAATTTATCAATGTAAAAAGGTAATTCATGGTACCATGAAACTGAATGATTTGTATTATAAATTAAAATTATAGTAGGTGTGATGTATTGTTCGTTGGTTCCAACAAAGTTACAGAAAATAATAAAATTAAGATGGAAAAACTTCCACTCCATCTCTACTTGATTTAATTAATTTAAGTTTGAAAAAAGCAAAAGACAAACACTAGAAACCAATGATCTCATCATTTATACTCACTGAACAGAAAGAAAGATACAGCACTGATTTCTTTATTGCTTCTCCAAATAGACATAAACTAAAATACAAACACTAATTCTGTATTAATTTTCTTTTATTTAATTATTTTGTGCAGAAAGTCTGTCTATATTATAAATATAATCCAAGTTCCTCTATGTAACAAACAATTAACAAATAATTCTTTTTCAAAATAATTATACCAAGAAAAAAAAAATACTCATGTTCACCATTATTGAATAATGGATCCCATGTGTGTATGGGCATAAAATTAATTAAAAGACACGTAATTCATCTTCTTCATCGCCACCTTGATCCACTTCAGATCAGCACAGTAATTATTCGATTTAGCAAATAATTTACTCTCCATTCCATTTCTTTTACCATGCCATGAAAGTAAATATCTCAGGGAAAAAAAAGTGTTGTCTTTCTTGATGATCTTGTATTGTTTCTGCTGCTTGCTTCACACACCATTCCCCATTGGTTTGCTTGCTACAACCTCAAAGCTTCCTCCTCCATCATCTTCTTCCTCGGTTTCGCCTTCGTCGTAATCATCTTCTTCTTCATCTTCAATGTTATTGTCGAATTTATTATCTCTTCCATCGATCTCCTTATTATTATCTGTGGCTGCTACTGCTGACTGGTTTTCCTGCTGAAGAGGCCAATGTTGTTCAGGCCTTACCATTATTGCCTCCATTGTGCTTAATGTAGGATTAATCTTTGATTTTTCTCTGTAGAGTGCGTCCAGTTGATGAAAATAAGGACATGTTTTGGAATCTTCAGGTCTTTTTTTGTTGCTCTCTTTCACTTTCTTGAAATACTTGTTTATATTCTCCCATTTTTCTTTACATCTCTTCGCATTTCTATTGTATCCAAGATTTTTCATTCTTGAAGAGATCTCTTCCCATAATGGTCCTTTTGGTCCATTTTCTAAGTACTTGGAATCAAGATTTGTTCTAAGCTTAATAAGAGCTTCAACTTCAACTTTCGGCCACCTCGAAGAGCTTGCCATACCTGTACTTTTTTCTCCATCATCCTTTCTTGACAAATCCGGGCTCATCATGGCTGGAACTAAAGCAACAGTAGATGGTGGTGGCGGCGTAGACGGTAGAGCAGTCGGTTGAGGTGGCGGTGGCGCTGGGACAGCGACGGGAGCGGGGGCTGGTGCTGACACTGGCGGTGGTGGTGCCACAGGTGATGTGGAAAATGGAAAATCAGTAGAATGCAATTGCAATGAATTTTGATTTTGCTGACCGGATATCTTCTGCAAGAATGCAATAACCGCAGCATCTTTAGCAGCAGCAGTAGTTCGTTCTTGGATTAAAATTTCATGTTCTCGATTGATTCTTGACATTTCTTGAGCTCTCCAAGTTTCTTCTCGCACAGCTCGTTCATGTTCAAGTTTCTCTATAGTTTCCAAGAATTTGTTTTGCAAAACTTGCTGCTTCTTGATAACATCTTTAGTTAGCTTTTCAAAGAAATCCTTCCATTTCCGTTTTCTCTTTCCGCCGCCGTTACTTTGTAACTCTTCGTCGGAAGCCGTTGAAGACGAAGTAGAACTCGAAAAAAGATGCCAAGTAAGGTTTTGAAATGAATTTGGAGAGATATTTGGATGAGAACCGGTATTAATCAACGGTTGAGATGAAGATAATGGCATCGGACTTATGGGTTGATCATTTGCTGGGTTCACATTACTATTATTATTATTTTGAGGAGTGACGATAATATTTGCTGGGGATAGAACAGTAAGATGAGATGCATTAGGAGGATTATTAGACCATGACAATAATGTGGTTGTTGTCGGAGTTTGAGGTTTGGGTGGCGGCGGCGGCGCTGTAACTGATTGAGGTTGATGATGATTTTCAAGAGCTTGTAATTGATCAAAAAATCTATAAGTCTTACCTTCGGATTTTCCACTTCGACCTTCTTTAGTTCTTTTGTGGTATTTGTACACATTCTCAAACTTTTCTTTGCATTTCTTGGCGCTTCGATTGTAACCAAGATGAGCTAGTTTCCTGATATTATAAATCAACAATAAAATATAATTAATTAATTACAAGATCTCAAAATTCTTTCATAAATAAACCAGACGGAATTTGTAAAGAAAGATTGGAAAATGAAACACCTAACAAACTCTATGATTACATGGAAAACAACCTTTCCTGAATTTAGGTGAAAATGGAGAAAGAAATTAAAACTTTTTCAAAAGAAAATATATTATAATTTTATAATTGAATTATTAGTAGAGAGTATTACTGAATTGATTAGAACTTGCAGAAGAAACCTAAATTAATCAAATCTGGAAATGAATCAAGAATAAAACGGTTTTAATTATAAATTAATCAGTACAAACAAAATTAAGTAAGTAAATATATAAAGCATTGGATGATCCAAAAAGATAAGAGAATTAAAGTACAGAAAAACTCAGAGAAAAGTGATGGTAAGTACACAGATCTCCATGCAAAAATTAGGAAGAAAAAAGCTGAATTTCACAAAAATATATGCTTTCTTTAGCAAGAAAAGGAAAGGGAAAAGAAATAAATCACCTGGACACCTCTTCCCATAATGGACCTTTAAGACTAGAGTCTCGAAATACAGAATCCATATCAGACCTTATCTTGAGTAAGGCTAGAGTCTCTTGTCTTGGCCACCGGTTTGCACCGTAACTCAACCTCTCACTTTCATCAACTTGATCACTTGAATTAGAGCCGGTTCTTGGTTCTGTCCCAGCAACGGCTCCTCCGCCAAATTCACCGGCGGCCAGTAATTTTGTGGGATCACCTTGCATAGGATTCGACGACGACTCCTTAAACTTGCAAGTTAAATAAAATGTAAAGAAATGTATGAAAGCAAAGAAAGGTATAATTCTACTGAGGGTTTTTATTTATGAAGATATGTAATGTGTGTGCTTAGTAATTTTATTTTATTTTTAGTTTAAAAAAAAATTGTGAGATCTGCCTGTCAATATCAAAAGCAAAAATATGTTTAAAAATTAAAAATAAATAGGAATAGAAACAGAGTTTTTTTCTTTTTTAAATTATTGAATAATTAGGCTGTGGGAATCTTCAGTTATCTTTTGTATTTGTTGGTTAAAAAGAAGTGATCATTTAGCTTCTCCTTTTCTTTTAATTCTTAATTATAATTTTAAAAATTATTTTAAATTAATTTATTTTTTTAATTGCAGTAGCAAATTATATTCAATAAATTCTAAACTATTTTTATAAAAATATATAATGTAAATATTTTTATTATAAAAGAAAATACGGTTTATACATACAATGAAAAACATTATGAATCCCTTCTTCTTCTTTTTTCAAAGAAACAAATGTAGTTTTTTATGTCCCGAACTAAATATCCCGCTCATAAATTTTATAAAATAAGTAAATTTATTTTCTATCATCAATATTCATTGTATTGTGTAATTTTAATTATATTTTCACAAGAAAATTAATTTTCTTATCTTATTTGAAAGAGAATATTTTTTAGCTTTAAAAATTAATATTTTCTGTAAATATATAAAAATTATCTTCAAACAAGAAATCTCAATTCTTTAAAAAAAAATCAATTATCTATTATATATTATATTAGTGCATTTCAATTATTTTATTTATTAAAGAAATTTACATTTATTTTTTAAAAAAATTATATTTTATAATTTCTGATAATATCTCTTTTTTATAAGGATAATGCAGTATTTTTTATGGTAAATATAGTCAATTTATTAAAATATTTTATTATAATTCAGATATATTAAATATTTTTATAATATTAAAAAAGATAAAATAAGACACTTATTTTAAAATGGAAGAGTACATGAGTTTGATTGAGAACAATAATATTCTTTTGGATTTTTTTTTTTTTAAAAAAAAAGAGTACATGAGTTTATTTTAATATTAATATGTCAATAATTATATGGTTATTATTATCATGTTATTTTAAAAAATAAGAATATTATCATGGTTATTATAATATACCTAAATTTGTTATTCAGAAAATTGAAAGACAATATATAACTATACTCTCAACTCCCTGAATTGTAATATGTCACTTCACAAATAAATTTCATTGAATTGCTTAACTTATATTTCAGTACTTAAATAATTTTTTCTAAAGATGTGTTATAAATGAAATTTTGATTTTTAAGATTGAAGAAACGATACATATATAATTTTTGAAAGCAACTATACATATACATATACATATATTATTATTATTATTATTATTATTATTATTATTATTATTATTATTATTATTATTATTATTATTATTAATGGGAATTTATGAATAGCCTAAGAAGCACAATGGCAACAAAGAGCTGCGGATAGAGACGATGGAGATAATAAAAGTTGGGCCGCCCTTTGCTTTATTTTTGGTGCGTTATGGATTTGAGTGACCAATAGAATTTCAATTTTTCTAAATGATATAACTTTTTGAATTGACTAAACTGCCCCTCCAAAGATCCTCCTAACATGGAAACCTTTAATCATATGCTAAAGCTAAGTTCCTAGGTGGGTATTATTAATTTAATGTACCAGGTCATTACTTTAATAATACTAAATGTAATGTCGGTTATATTTAAGTGAATAAATAATTATTTTTTCTCATCTGGGTATCTTAATAATGTTACTGAAATGTCCCTCATTATTAAAACCAAGAAAAAGAAAAAAAACGTAATAACACCTAGATTACAAATTCAACCCAAGGGGGGAAAACCGTGGAACTCGTGGTGCCACGTGGGTAGAATACACCAATTTTTTATGTCCACCATCACATTTTATTGACAAGTTAGTTAAGCCTTCAAACTTATCAATAAAAATTAATGCTTATTATCTTATCTTTAATAATTCTCAATTACTTACTGATTTTTTTTATAAAAAAAAAAAAAAGTTGGTGTGTTTTAGTTCGTTCTTTTTCTTCTCGCAAACAAATAGACAATTAATTTTTAAAAAAATAAAATGAATTTTGAAGTTTTTATTTTCAAATAATTATTTTTTTTTTACATATAATTTGAGTTATACTTTAAAATCTCAATTTATAGGCTCGTATTAAAATAATTAAAATTAATTTTTAAAATTTTAGTTGAAAATTCACAATACTTATATTTTATATATAATTAGATTAGAATTATTATTATTATTAATTTTACTTATAGTAATTATCATTATTAAAGTTTTACTAAACACCAATATAAATTAATTTTCAAACAACTAATAGATACCAGTTGATATCCATTGAAATTTATAAAATAATGAATTTTAATCAAATGTAATGTAAAATTATTTAATTAATAAATTTCGCTATCTATAATAAATTTAAACTATTTCTGATAAACTAAACTTTGAATTCTTAATCACATTAATAAACCAAACTTTGTATATTTTATTTTTAAGTGGTGACTGATAGTAATTAATAAGATTTTTGGAACAGTTAGTTTGGGCAAGCTATATTTATGAGTGTATATAAGTAAGTGACAAATTTATTAGTTAGGTTGTGACCTACCGTAATAAATGGTATTGAAAATTTGATGCATATTGTAATTATATGGTATTCACTAGGGTTGAGCATGAGTGGTATTCGAGGCAGATATTATAAAATTTATACCCCATTCGTTCACATATTTTTCGAATTATAAGATGGATTTTTCAAATTATAAGATGGATCAGATTTAGAGTGATTTTATTCAAAAGTTTACCACTAAAAGAACAAATTACAATGAAAATTACAATTATGCCCTTGAAATATCAAAACATTTTTCCATTCTGAACCCGCAATAAATTATATTTTTAAAATTCATCCATGTCCCATTATTCAATGGATCAGATAAAATTCTCAACCCTAGTATTGAGAATTTGATCATATTTTATTAAAATTCATATATATATATATATATAGTGACTAATAGAAAATAAAAAATGAATAGGGGACCATATATAGGATGGTAGTTGCCAAGTTGTTAGATGTTAATTCTAATTATCTGTCAAGAACATGTCTTTGTAGCCATGAAATTCCGGCACTTTTGATCTTTTTAAATGCACCAATTTCTTTACTTTTCAATTTTATTTATTTTTTTTCCTTTCCACTATTATTAGTTTATTTCAGTATATTTACAGTACAACTATAATATAGTCTCTTTCTTCGCATCATAAACTTTTAAATGTTTCACTTAAATACCTCAACTTGACTAATAATCGAATATTAAAAAACTTTTAGTTTGACGAATTATCTATTTATAGCACTTTTAAATAGTTGAGATGTCTAAATGAAATATTCAAAATTTAAACTGTCTAAATGAAACATTGAAAAGTTGGAGATACCACCTAAAAAATTAATCAAGGCTGGAGGGGGAAATTGTATATTAGGACAATATTAAGCTTACACCTTTATACTCTGAAAATTAATAGTCTGATGAATCCAGACTTTTAGGTAGGCGGGGTGAACTCTTATAGTTACTAAAAATTTTACTTAAATTAAAAAAAAAAAAAGAATTAAGGATTTTTTTTAAAGCAAAATTATAAGATATATCACATTTTTAAAGTTTTATTTACTAATTATGAAATTAAATAAATAGTTTTTTTTTACCATTTTAACCCTTTATTAAAATAATAAAATTTATTTTTAAAACAACAAAAACTCAAATTTTGAAATCGTGAAACAAAGACAAAAAACAAGCAATCGACATTCAACATTTGCACCACCTTAACTACCACCATACCATCAGAACTGGCTAGCCGGCATTGCCAATTGTTAGCTTGGGAAATGACAAACTCAACTTACACCAAATTACCTTAAATGGTGGCTAGAAGATGGAGTAAAGTCGAGTTGACGTTAGGGTTAAAACACGATCCAAAACTTCAACCGTCATTTTCTGGCTATTTCGGTGATTGGACTATCAATTTAGGCCATTGGATAAAATTCCAAGCATAGTTGAGTATTTTGAGGCCGAGGTTGTTATTGTTTATAAGGAAAAAAATAGATTGGAAGGAATATTCTTCGCGATCATCGTTGTTATTTTGCATTTTTTGAGGCCTTTCAACTATTATTTTTGCATTTTTTGAGGCCTTTCAACTATTATTTAGAAAATATTTGGATACCGTTAAACTCACTGTTGAAAGAGATTCAGGTTGGTAAATGTGTCATTCAAAGAAAATGCAGTTTTTAATCGCTAGAATAAATGGATATCTTAATGGTTTTAGGTATATTTTATCTATATGAGGTAGATTTCATGAGATAGAAGACCATTTTTAAAACCCAAGTAGAGAGCATCATATTAATATGTATTTTATTGGCTTTCATAAGCATATGAATTTTCTAGTGATTATCATCATAATAATAATAATAATAATAATAATAATAATAATAATAATAATAATTAAAAATTTAAAAGTTAAAATTAAATATACACATAAAAAATTTAAAGGACTTAATAGTATATTAATTTAAGGACCTGAAAAAAATATAGTATAAAGGGTAATATTGTCATTTTAATTCAACTTAACAAACACTTAACGCTCATTCCGTACGGAATAACCTAATATTAAAATTTTTAAAACCATAAGGACATATTAATACAATTTTCAAAATAAAAAGATTTCAGAGTATATTACGTAAAATATTAGTACCTATAAATAATTATCCCTCTATATATTGATGTGTCTGTATATTTAAAAATATACAAGTTGGGGAATTAATAACCTCTCAAAATAGCCTAAATCCGTGACTGAAAATCTTAAAGATGCAATTAAATTGATATTATTCCATTTTCTCTAAAGACAAGGTAAAATTATGGCTACACTCATTGAATGCAACATGGATCATTCACAACTTGTAATTAAAAGATACGAGCAGTGCATTTGCAAGGAAACATTTTTCACTTGCCAAAATTTCTAAATTTCGCATTTAGATTTTCAATTTTCAAATGGGAGATGATGAAACCATGTGAGAGCTCGGAAAAAGATGTTCAAAGATGCTGTCTAGGCAATGTTCTTTAGGAAAGTTATCACAAATCGTGTCGCTGATTCCGTTGCTGATTATTTTCCTAATCAGCAACGAAATATGTTGCTATTTTCAGCGTTGATTTTAAATTTTACTGCTTAAAATTGCAAATTTTTCATTTTTGATTTGTTGCTAAAGCTGTCGCAAATGTGCAGTTGAATCACTGACTTTTTATTTCAATTTGGTCACTAATCAGTCAATTGCTCTCTAATTAGTGAGTATATTTGCCATTATTATTCATTAAATTGAACTAAAAAAAATTTAAAATTCGTGAATGATCTCATTATTCGTCAAAACGGTAATTTATTGTTAGAAAAAAAATTATTTTCATCTCTTTCTTCATGTACAAGGAGAATTTTTTTAAAAGAAAATTCCAAATTAAACTGATGCTCACCCATAACCACAGCACTCTTAAGAATATATGTAAATTTTAAAATTATCAACAAATACTTAGATTATTAAATTATTGAAGTAATCGAGTATATGAAGCAACAAACGGATAGGCAAACAAAATAAACAATAATAATGCAGAGATAGTGGGACCCAAGTTTAATCAACAGAAAATTATTAATTATTTCCATAATTATCGTATCAACCTAACTACTCATAACATAATTTTACAAAATGGAAAGTAATTGTTTGATGTCATACTAACTATTTATGCATATTTTTTATGTAAGTCTGCATAATTGCCCACCATGATTAACCATTTCTTGGGTAGAAACTGTGTATAATATAAGAAAAAATCAAGACAATATTTGGTTGGTACTAACTTGGTTAAAAATGCATCAAATCATATGATACTTTATATACCAAACAATCTTTATACGTTTATACTTGTTGAATCAATTACATAGTGATTATCTTAATACTAATAAACAAGTGCCTAATTGCATATCAAATATTAGACTGTGTCAATCAAAATATATAAATTCTATCTTATATATAGTTTGAATAGTTAAAATTAAAATAATGCATTTTTTGACAAAAATTAGAGTATAGTTGAACTTAATTCATATTGTTTGGTTCGATTCACCAATTTTTTTTTTCTTTTCAGCTAATAATACGAAACCAAATTGAAATGAAGGTATTATTTCATTTAGAGTCATATACCGAAACCGATTAACACCAAAGTATGAGCATCAAGTTTTGCTGTTTTATTTTTAAAAAAAAAATGTACTTAATAATAAGAAGATGATGGTGGAAGAGGTATATACTAATTAATAATAGAAAAGAAAAAACGCAAAAGATGACGAGAAGAGTGAAGAGTAAAGGGGTAGCTCTCTTGTTCACATTTTGTATATGTATATGATAATATTGCAAACAAATTCAACATTACTTTTACTGGTTTGTTTTATGTCGACTGTCTTTCTTTCAACAATTACGTAATTCATTACTCGATCAAGAAACAAATCAACATTTTGATTCCAAAATTATTGGATATTTTAAATATTGCTTGTTTCTAACATTTATCTACATGGGACCCTTAACTCTACATGACTACTGACTATACATTTTGTCTATACCATATAATTATTCATTTAATTGACGAGTGTATTATTATATAAAACAAAGAATCATTACACTAATAATATATTTTTTTAAAAAAAAAATTGAAATAGAAATTTCAAATTTTGCTCTTAATTATTCTAGTGTTGTTTCTATAAAAACATCTTATTAACCATTTATACAAGACAAATTTTGTATATAAAATGAATTTTTTCTTTTTTTTTTTTTTTTGATTAACTTAAAGGGACGATTATTGAATAAATACATTTTTTGGGTAACAAAAAAAAAATACACTGATAATAATGATATTGTAACGAAGACAATAATGAATATTTAATAAATACATTGACAATAATGATTGTAGGCTTTACATTAGTTTATTTATCAAAATGCTTTATAGTGTCAGTGTCTCCATCTATATAAGTACATGACTGATGATTATTGATCAAACCCATTTCTGAAAAAGAAACTTTATTATAATTAACTTTTAATTTTATGTTGATCTTGAACGAGGATGGATAAATCAGTCCAACTTTGTCAACCTCTATTCCATTTTTAAATTCGTCCCACCACTTTTATAATTGAGGAGAGGATGAAGTTTTCAAACCATTGTCTACTTAATTTTTAAAAATTTTGTATTATTAATTCATATAAATATTGTTTAAAAAAATTTATATTAAAAATATTATTATTTACTACTATTTATTTATTCTAAACATTAAATATATTGAATTCCATGTATTTATCACAAAGTAAAGGATATTTATAGGTGCAAAACTGAAAATCTTACGAAATAGCCAATAATCGATGCACATGCCTCGCCTCGGCCGACCTAAGCAGAAGTGATGGGCGTGTATATCTCCTTCTTTCCTTACGACGTTCAAACCCGCTGTCAACCCAATTTTCTTACTTTCATTATTTATTTTTTTGTTCCTATTTCGATAATTTTGACTTCTTAAATAGTCTCTTTGAAAATTTGCCTCGAAAGATGTTTTATTTCTGATTTTTCACCCCGAAAATTATACAAAAAAGTGGATGTCCACCCCTATTTAACTTTAATTATTTCTGCCTCCACCTTTCCGCCACCTCTTTTATTATTTCTCTCCAATTTTCACTTTTAATTTTTTGATTTAAAAAAAAAACCCATGTAAATTACAGAAAATTGAACTCATTTGAATAAAAGTTGGAAATTGGTTTCTCAAAAATAAAAGAAATTAGATGGGTATGTATAAGTTGGTTAACATGGAAGGCATGTGAACTATCACTCGCATCATATGTCATCCATGTGCCTTCACTCTTTCGTTTTATCTGCCTTTCTCAAAGCACCCTCCTATCCAACTGCTTTTTTTTTTATCCCTTTTCAATATA
>CANUEY010256320.1:0-19138 GCA_948099555.1 Croton setiger
TAACCTTCAGACTTGTCTAGGATGATAAAAAAATAAATATGTAATTATTTAATAAAATCTTAATTGAAAGAATATATAATTGTTATAGTCATAAAATGTGAATGGTTGTGCTTTACACAATAAAATTTTATCACATCACATTTATACAATAAAAGTGTTTGGTGTAGTTGGTTAATATGTAAATAACTTTATTGAAAGGTTGCTGGTTCGAGCTTCCATGTTGTCATTTTTCATTTTTCAAATAGTCTGAAGGGTAGATTTGTCATTTTGAAAAAAAAAAAATTAACTTTAACCATTGACTACAATTTCCAAAAGTTAGGGACTATTTGATACAATTTTAGAGAGACTACGAGTCTATTAGGTCAAACCTCAGAGACCCAATAATAATTACCCCAATAGACAAACACTATAATAATAATAAGAAAATTAATTTGCTCTTAAAAAAATAATGAGACCTAAAATTTCTATTATTTCTTCCGGTAACGCAACATTAGCAATCGGAATTGGAAAAAATAGTGAAACATTTTACTAGTTGTTGATGTTTATAATATTAATATTAATTTATATATTAATTATCGTCCAAAGACGCAGCAATTTGCGTATTATCCATCAAATCAGAATATGGTTTTGGTCAATAAAGCCTGGAAGTCTATTATTATTATTATTATTATTAAACGGATTTACCTTTCAAATACTGGAAAAACTAAATGAACGTGTGTTTACTTCTACTTTTCTTTTATTTTTTTATTTATGCATTTTATTGTTATTACTATCACATGTCTCGTTCGTTTCTAAAACAGACTATCATCGTATTTTTCACAATCATAAAATGTAAATAAATTTGAATTTATTGATTTTTGTCATTTACATTGTTAAAAAAAATTTAGTGCTTAAAAAAATTATCATTACTATACCTGATCCATTAATATCTGATATAAAAAAAAAACATATTATTTTATCTTGTTTTAAGTATTCTATAGTATTTGGTACTCACCTTTCTATAATTAGTTTTGGACATTGTTATTGCTTTTAATTATTACCCTAAATAAATTATATATTAGCGCTTAATGTAGATTTATTTTTCCTTCTATAATTTAACATAAAAAAACAAATTTAAATCATTTATGAAGAGTATGATATGAAAAATTTAAAAAAATATATTTATTTACTTTTTATTAAATTATGTGAAAATAAAATAGGACCACAATATTTTGGGTTGGAGGAAGTATAAGTATCTTCCAAGTCATAGTCGCAATAATAAATAAAAGGGAAAAATAATAAAATTTCTAGGTATTTCAAAGTACGATTCAACGCTCATCAATTTTATATTGTAGAAAAAAACCTCTTTCCGATAATTAAAAAAAAAAAAAACATTTTTAAAAGGTTTCCCTGTCAATTCACGGTAGAAGAAGTTGGCCGTTAATTAAATAAAGTTGTACTTCCAGGTGAGTTCGGTGGTTGGTATACTTGCCATTCAAAATCTCATGCTAGAAATTAACAAAACAAATATTACAAAAATTCATCTACTTTTGGGAAAAGAAAATGTTATATGGAGTATTTTATATATAGTCAAATGTAAATGAACGATTTGGCATTCATCATTAGTTTAGTAATTAATTAGTGTGTTGTGTTACAATTTTGTTGAATAGAAATTTAAATTTTCGTACAGATATATATTAAAATTTACTAATATTATGTAGACATGAGTTAAATCATTCATTAAATAAAAAAAATCAACTGTCCAAATAAAAAATTTGAGGTTGGTTCCAAACAAAAATACCCATATTTAATATGTAAATTATATAATTTTGCTAAAAAAATTATATAATTTTAATTTCGGAATTTATTTTATTTAGTTATAGTTGAGGGTGGTACATTATACATATGTTTGAATGGATTTTATTATTAAAAATATCTGGCAAGAACATGCTTAATTTGCATTTCCATGGCCATACACAAATTCCGTTTTGGTTACCCATCCAACCTCTCAAAAGCCATATTTTTAATCTTGTTTTGAATAGTTTTTGTAAAAAGAAATTTGCAACTTTTAAGTTCTTTTTAGATTGGGACAATCGAATTTCAATTTTTATTTTATTTTTATAAATTAGCAGGAGATTCAAAAACCTGAGTTATTATCATTTGTGCTGTGTATGCACTTACCATTTAATATATTATATTATCATTTGTGTTGCGGATTACCATTTAACATGTTAGTTATTTTTTTTAAATGAGGAGATCAAATTTTTTATTATTTTAAAGTAATTATATGATGGTCAATTTAATCAAAATAGACTTATATTTTTGGGGGAAAAAAAAAGAGTATTAAGTCATAATTCTCGCAAATGTATGCACACCCCAAAATTATCCATAGAACAAACTAATAATTTATGGGTGTAAAGAAGGCATTACTATATTTCACTTAAAAATGTATATATAAAATGAAAATTTTGAACTAAAAAAAAAATAAAAAATTAAACATCTTATAAATCCGTCCGAGGTATTGAAAGAATTCCTTTGAATTGTGTTTAATTATAGATCAGAGAAGACAACAGAATTTGATAATAAAAATGAGAGGTCATTTGGTGATCTAACAAGTTACCTAATAATATATTAAGATTAAAAAAGAGTAGCTATGATGACATAATTTTAACAAGTCAAAATTAGTATTGATTTATTAATGACCCTTAGAATTGTTTAATTATATATATGACACATTCTGTGATTATATATATACACAGCTAGTTTATAATCATGATAATAAGTTTTTTTTTTTTTTTTTTATAAGACAGGTTATATATATATGTTGCTGATAATTTAAAAATCAAATTATTATTTCTCAATATTCTGGACTTGTAAATATCATTAAAAAAATGATTTGGTCATCAAATGTAAACTGAAACAAAATGAAACCAAAAAATAAATTGGAATTTAATTATATTATTTTTTATGTAAAATGATAATATATTAATAAATAATAAAAATGACTGTAAACCATATACTTTGCAAAACTGACTATATTTACATTCATAGAACACACTCGTAGAAAAAATTATAAACAAATTTTAATTAAATTATTCTTAATTAATTAAAAATATTATCGTTCAATAATAATTTAATTTATAATCATTTTATTAAAGTTAATATTTTCCTAATATACTGCATATTAGTTTGAACTATTGAAAATAAATGGATCAATTAGTTTAGCCAAAATTAAGGAATTAATGAATTGCTCTAAAAGAATTTAGAGAAGGAGCAATATTGATAGAATAAAATTGTAATAAAATAAAGTTGTCAAAAGTCCAAGCTAAATATGATGCCAACATTTGGTGTTGACAAGAAATTAGTAAAATTTATAGTTTCTACGATGTAGATGGTGCCACATAAATAAAATATATTGTTGCCATCAAAACTGAGATATTGGAAAATACAATTTAATTAGTTATTGTTTATGGATGTATCAATGTTACATGCGCAAACCCCTAATATAATTTACTCAACAATTAAAACTTAAGCGTTTAATATTCCGCAACTATTATTAGTTGGACATCTCAAACAACTCATGATTTCATTAACTCTCATCTAGAGATTTTAAATTCAAGTCGATGATTGATTCATATTAATTTTATTAAAATAATTATAAATTAAATTACATTCAAAATTTACTATTAACTAAATTTCACGAAACATGAAGAGAGAGAAATATTATATTCATTTCCTTGTCGATTGTCGTCGCAACGATAGTTGGACGGCCATTTTGAGGGTGCAAAATAAAAACTCTTGTCTCAAAAATTTTATAGCATTTTTTATTTTCAATTTTTTTCGCAAGAAATAGAAATTACGAAAATGAGGTGGAAATTTTTAAAAAGTCCGTTTGTCAAACAGAACTCAGTTAAAAGAAAGTATATTTCAAAAAATAAATAATTATAGTCTCAAATTTGAGTTGCATGGATTAACTATTATGAAATAATTGAATTATTGAAAAGAGGAAGGAAACAAGGCACAAAACATTAGCATTGTTGTATTTGTCGGTGGGCTTGTGAAAACATAACATAACAGCCAGACACCCTCTCAACAAATTAAACACTATCTATCACACCCTTCACATAACTCCACTCCCATTTTTTAATAAATCTTAAATTCTTCAATACAATAATTAATTTCTGTTATATATATACAAAATCTAAGAATAAGCAAGTTCAATTGGTCATAAAATACTAATTATAAGGCATCGTCTACAGCTCAATTTTAGAGGCAGAGGAGAGGGGTCTCCATGTTCATCCACCTTCTTCAAAACCTATATACAACTGGGATTTTTTTATATAACAATGTCAATACTTCAATGGATACATATTAGTTAGTAGTTTATTAAAACTAATATGCATGCTTTGCGTAGCTTAATCACTACATATATTGACCTCCTTTTGTTATATTTAAAAAAAAAAAAAGAAGAAGATGCCACTTGCTCAACATGACTGGGTAGTTGTTGCTTCCATCATTCATTTATAGTTTTATGGTATATACATATATATAATTAAGTTTATTATGAAAATTAATTATTAACTTAAGGATCAGTCTTTTTTATTTTCTTGAAGTCAATGCTTTCGACCCAAATATTGAAATATAAAACTTTGTTGAATTAACAGAATCCATGTGCATACACTGTTTCAATATAATTTAGGGACAATTATTAATTAATTATTACATGTCTTTTTATATATTATATACTGAGGTCTTTATATTTTTAATGTTATATTTTTTCTTTTATGTCTACATTATTTATTACATTCAAAGACTAAACTATTACATATTGTATTTTAAAAAGTAAAAGAATAAACTATTAAATATTTTATAATATTGTATTTTTTAGTACATCAAATAATCAAATAAGAAAAAGTCGAGGACAAAAAAAAAATATAATTATTGAAAATATAAGTATATAACCTGTAAAAATACAGGTACTAATTAATATTGATCCTTATAATTAACCAATAACTATTAATTACTAAGAAATCTCTTTTGAATTTCCAATGAGTATAAAAATTATGAAAGAGAAGTATATATTTATTTTTGAAGGCTTACTTGCCAAAGACTTTGTGAATAAATATTATGGTGATTCAATCTCATGACGTGTTTTTATAATTTATAAGTAAATGGTTTGAACTGATTCATAATGTTAGTCATAAAAAAATAGTTAATATGTTTCACCATAAATTTATTTTAGATTTGATTTGATTTGGATTTGGTTTATTGTAAATCTTAACATGAGTTAATTAGGTTTAGGTTAGGTTTTGTTTTTCGTCTCATTGTATTTTTAAATACATGTACAGAAAGAGAGAGAGTTAGAGAAACAAGAAAATGAAAGCAACAAAGCACATTTTAAAAGTATATATAGTTAGTCTTAGTTTTGTTTTGTCCAGTGTTCTAGGTTAACTGATTTTTAAGTTATTAATTTAAATCCATAAATAACATGAATCATTAAATTTTCCAATAACAGAGACAAGAAAATGAAAGAAACAAAGCCAATTTTAAAAATATATAGTTAGTGTTTAGTTTTGTTCTTTAGTTAAAACTGTAAATATGGAATGCAATGATAGTTATTCCAATCTCACTCGTAAATATTTATTGGATTTTAAAATTTCATTACATGTAATTCCCATTAAAATATGGTATGATATTCAGTAATTCTTTCATTTTTTTTTTTCAAAATTGAATCATGTTTGTAGCTTATGTACTATTTAATTTAAAATATTTTTCCAAGGAAAAAAATCCTTAAAATTGACGTTAATAAAATAAATTTCAAAACGCATAAAAATATATGGAGTCGAGAAATTTTATTCCACTAATAAAAAATGTTATCAAATTAGTAAGAATTTTAAATGTTTTTAATATTATTTATTCCTTCACTTTTAATTTCTAATTAATTAAATATTTAAAATTAGCAATAAATTTGAACTAAAATAATAAATCTTAATATATTTTCATAATTATTTTAAATTTATTAATATAGTTTCTTTTATAAATACTAATTCAAAAAATTAAAATTTAAAATATTTCATTAAATATTTGATTTTGTATAATTATTAGGATATTATAGTAAACCGGAATGAGCTTAGCTGTATGATGGGCTTCATTTAACATAAGCCCACCTCTTTAACTTAATTAGCTCACAGGCCACAGCCTATAGCCTTTGGTCCACATGGCTTAGGGTTTTTATTTTCCTCTACTTTATACCTCTTTTCCTTAAAAAAAATGGCACTTTTAAATTTTTTTCATTTTAACTAAAATGTCGCTATTTTTTTTTAAATTAAATTGGAAATATATTAATAGATGCTAAAAATGAAGTAAATTAATGAAAAACATATTTGGAAAAATTGAATACTTTGCTACATACTAGGTAAAATACTGAAATTGGATGACATTTGAAACTTTATGCACTTGAATATTTTATTATTTAAGTAAATAGCATTCTTATTAAGAAAAAATTATTATTTTGTCCATATTTTTTCTAAAATTAAAATTAATTTATCACTATATTTTTACATAATAATCTTTTGTATTACTGCGTTTTACATAAATTACTACCTCTTTGAAAAAAATATAAAAAATTTAGGACAAATGAGTGTTTCAAAATAATAGAAAAAATTAATATTTTTTAAATGTGTTATTTTATTTCCATTAAATAAATAATAATGAAAATTAATAATATATATTTGAAAATTTTTTTAATTAATTACAAATGTAATATTAAATTTTATTAGAACAGTCGAACAATTATTTATTTTTGAAATAATAACCTATAATATGTATACTAAAAACTCAAAGTGCATAGTTTTGTAAATGACTTGTTATCATAAGAAAATATAGAAATGAATTAGGGTGCGGAGTGTTTATGCAGTTCTAAGATCAATTTTAGTGAGATACAGTTTGCAGATTTTAACTTTACATTATTAATAAAAAACTATTGCAACCGTATAATTTAACAGTTCTAATTATTTGTCACGAGAATAATAAATATGCTCTACCAATCATTCAAAAGTAGAACGGACATATATTTGCCTACAAAATACATATATGTTTTGGAAGTTTAAATTTACAAACATAGCGACGATAGAATCATAGAAAGTAGTTTCCATTTTCCAACAAAATTCATTAAGCATTCATAGTGTTAAGTCCTCTCTCTCTCTGCTTTCTCTTTCTTGTGTAAACTTGGGTGTTAGAGAGATATTTTGATTAAGTATTGAGAATTGTCAACACTCTTGAGCTTAAAAATGTGTTAGTTTTTTTTTGGAAAAAGACTTCATGTAGTCTATAATATTAGAGTAGAATTTTATAAAATTGGCGACTTTTGTCTAGTAAAAAAGTTAACCACTATAAATTTTGATTAAGTGATTTTTGGTTTGCTATTCAAAGTTGTTCTTCAACTCGTATCAGCTTAGGAATTAGATTATTAGAAGCCTTTGTAGATAAATCTGCAAAAAACTAGTATATTACTATTTTCAGTTTTAGTTTGGTAAATTTGCAGTATAGATAAGAGTTTGTGCAGTAAAACTAGTAGCACTATTCATCTTAGCTTCCTAATTTCTCATTGATTTGCACTTAATACGTATTTTTTGTTCCTTTTAAGTTTGCGTCTCAAATTCATTTTTAATCAAAATATTTTTATAAACCAATTCGCTCCTCCTGAGTTCACTTAACGGACCAACAAGGTCTCAGGATCATCAAAGGCAGTCTTGGCCAAGAAAAGGAGAAAAAATTCGGAGCTGGATATTGAAACTAATACCCAATTCCAGAACAAGGAAGAATGGATTTTACTCTAGCTAATTGCAATTGCATGACCAAGTATGGAAAGTAAGCAAATATGAAAAAAATAAATACAAGATCATGATACAAGAAGCAAAGTCAGTAGTACTACTACATTTGTGCACTAAGGTTTCCACTAGTAACCCATCCTTCTTGAACTTGATTTGAATACTGCAAATTCCACAGCACATCTTCTACTGAAGGCCTGTTACTTGACTCTTTTGATATACAATTAACGGTTATTTTGACTGCAGTTCTTAGCGATTCATATGCATAACTCCCTCTCGTAGATGGATCTACTATATCTCTCAACTTCAGTTGACCTTCAGCTAAGCCCTTTTCCAGCTGTTCATTCATTTGTAGAAAAATCAATTGCAAGTTTAATATCGACCACAACAAGAAAAGAAAAGGAAAATGAACTTCTTAGTATACCTGAAGCTTTAGTTCTTCTAATTCACTTGTAGATGTAACAATTTTACCAGTAATGAGTTGAACTAGAATAACACCTAGTTGATACACATCTTCCTTCTCTGCCTTTATATTATCTTGTCCATTTAAGGGACTCTCCCAACCCACCTGAGAAATCGAAATACACCATAAACTTGGAATAAGCAGCTATCACTTTAATGGAATATGTAATTTTTAATAAATATGGTTTTGGCTCCCACCTTGGATGGTAGAGGAATAGCATAGTTTCTAAGCTTTGCAGTGAGACATTCATCCAACAATACGTTTTCAATGCTGATGTTATTCCCAAATATTCCAGGGGCAACTCCAGTTTGCAGGAATTGGATTCCTCTCGCTACCCCAATAGTAATTGCCATTCTTTGTGGCCATTTGAGAACATCTTTCTTCTTCCAGTCTGGTAAAGGAAAAAAATGAAAGTCAAAATTCCTGGAATTGGGTTTCAAAAATTTTCAGAATCTGATTGTTTAGATAAAATCACTTAACCTGCAAGATAATCTTGAAGGGTTCCATTAGAAATGTGTTCAAAAACAACAAAGACAGTAGTAGCGGTTGCGCTAGGATGGTCCTGGAAAGTGACGATGCAGTGTCCAAGAACACTTACCAAATGTAAATGTCTCAGCTTTGATAGAATTTTCATGTCCTGCAACAAATTTTGAGGAAAATTCTTATGCTTTAATTTCACACATTTTATGAGGACCACTGAGCCATCTCTAATCCAGCCTTTGTAAAGCTGGCCTTGAGATCCTTCTCCCAAGAAATTCATTGGATCAAAGTTATTAGTTGCATCTTCAATTTCTTCTAATGTGAACACTCGATACGGTGGAAGACCTATTGCAGCTGACCTCATTGTTTGAGGCACACGCCCTGCATAATTTCACATCATTATTATCTTCTTTAATGATCCTAATTATACTTTCTAAGAACAAAATCAATCAGAAATCTATTTCCTAAATCAATAACATAGAGAAAAACTTACTTGAATTCATGGTTGGCACAGAAGAACTTGTAACAGACATTTTATCAGTAAAAAATCCACCAAATTTGCCTTCATTAGCTCTTGCTGTTTTTGATCTTCTAATAATGATCACAATTAGAAATCCAAGCAGACATGCTGCGCCTACAACACCTCCTATAATACCAAGGATTAGGCCTAATTGGATCGCGGACTTGTCATTTTCACCTTTAGCTGGAGGCTTAACAGCTAATGCTTCTTTATGGCAGAATGCAAATGGATGCTGATTATTAGTATATTTTCCACCAGAAAAGCAATTCCATGAACTGATTATAGTCCGATTTGTAGAATTCGAAGCAATACATGAAGGCAATTTCCCTATCAAAAGATTATGAGAAATGTCTACAAATTTTAGCTTATCATTACATGAAATATTTGATCGCAGAGCGCCACTCAACTGATTTTGAGCTAAATCAAGATATAGTATTGAAAACAGAGAAAACAGAGAAGGGGGGATTGGACCAATTAGTCTATTAGAAGAAATATCTAATTGCTCAAGTTTCTTAAAGTTCTTGATTCTTGGAGGAATGACAGATCTTAAAGAATTACTACTCAAATTTACTGTAACAAGATTGTTACTTAATGAAGGAAAGTTGGGTCCAAAATGGTTTTGACCCAAATTCAGTTCTTGAAGTGACACTAAAGTTTTAAGATCTGGGATACTGCCATTCAACAGATTACTAGCTAAAACAAGACTAGAAAGATTACTTAAAGAAACAATATTCTGAGGAATTTCACCATAAATGAAATTGAAACTGACATTAAGTACTTGAAGAGACCAAAGTCTAGTGATCTTGGTAGGGAATGGACCCCACAATCCTAAAGAAACAAGTGATAACTCTTTCAAGTAAGAAAGTTTTGTTAGAACAGTAAAGAAACCATCAATGGAGAAGCTCTTAGACAGAGTTCGTTCAGAAACTTTAAAATTGAGTGGTTTTGAAGATTGAGATGGGGAGGTTTTGTTTCCAACTACAGTTAATTCAGTTACATGACCATTTGAACAAGTAATCTTGAGAAAAGGTGAAGATGGAAGATAACAGAAGTTGGTCCAATTGGTCCAACCTTGAAGAACTGAAGGGTATTCAAGAAGGTTTTGAACTTGAAAAAGAATTCTTGATTCACTTGGAACTAACTGTCCATATGAAACAGAACAAAGAAATAACAGGAGAGGAAGCAATAAACAGAAACAAGTATTGAAATTTTTGCCACTCATTTTGATTTAATTTAAAGAAACAATAGTAACAGTTTCAAGAAATAATTCAAAGCTATAAATGAACTTGAACTTAGCTAATTCCATGAAAATTCATACACTGCAAGAACAAGAACTGGTTATAAAATAAATGATAAATGAAAAAAGCAAGAGTTCTTTACAGGATAAAGAAAGAATATAAAATTCTCGAGAAAGTGACAGAAAGAAAGTTGAGGATTGAGATAAAATGACAAGATTCTTCAACAAAAAGAAGAAAATCCTTTTGTGGTGAGTATTAGAGATCTATGGGAAGCTAAAAAAAAAGTTGACAACTATGCTTACTACACAGATACAGATCAATAGATTATTAAGTACTACAGAGGAGATGTATAAAAGACAAAATAGGCAAGATTGATCCTACACATTTGTAGCCTACAATATTAAATTACATTACAGCTTTCTAAACCGCACATCTCTCAGACTTTCGCAGTTAAGTGAGCCCTTAGTCAACTTAGTTCTGAATTCAAACTACAAATACAATTTGCTAGTGCATCGGTTTTGACTACGATTATTATGGTAGACTTGCAAGTATTGAATATATCGAAGTCACGCGCTGTTGGCACGTGACCTTCGTGATAGGTTCTTCCCTTTTTGCCTGATCAAGCAATCACGAGACATTTAAAATTCTTTTTTTACCACTTTTATATTCTTCCCTCTATTATACAAATAATAATTATTATTATTATATAATCAATTGATTTAGGTTTAGGTTGGGTTTGCTATAAAAGATCAAACGTAAACAATGAAAATATCTTAAAAGTAAAAAATAATAATAGTCTCCCAACAGTGGATTATATTACTAATTTGTAATGGTCCAACATTAAAAAAAAAATAATAAATAAAAGTAAACATATAGTGATTAATTGTTTACCATCAAATTAGAATTGGATATAAATTGGAGTTTAGTGTCTAATTTAGAATTCCTATTGGTCATGAATTCGAATCATCATCCAATCTTGTGAACATCTCTATGAAATTTAATTTAAAAAAAAATGGATATAAAAGTTGGAAAAAAAAGGGTCCATGAAAAAATAGCCTCTAATTTTTAGAAGATGATTATGAGTGAAAATTAGAATTAGAATGAAATGGACATATAACCTAAATGTAAATGCATGGAAAGCGAGATGTTTGGTGGGACTTGGTGTCGGTGGAGTATAAGTTTGAAGCAGAATCGAAAGTTGCCACTTACAATATTTATGATATGCTAGTTTTATCTAATTTATTATCCTTTTGTCAGATTTTTGGCTACTTATTTTTGGAAACTAGCATTTTTGGTGGAGACGTTGCGTTTCATTTTCAAAAGCATCTTTTCATGGAACAAAAAGACGAAGGTTAAATTCCAGCTCAGTAGTGTGTGTAATGTGCAGGAAATGATGAGTTGCCATGACTTCTACATTCTATCTGTTGCTGCAAATTCCCCATTTGATCAAGCAAGATTTTGACAAAAATGTGGCTACTTATTTTTTTTATTGTTTATAAAAACTACGAATGACAGCGGGTTCAGCTCACTATAACACCAGTCGCCAGAGTACTCTTCTGATGGTAGCCAATATCTGCATAATTTACCACTCCCGTATTTAACATTAATAAAGTTAGCTTTATGTGTGAAATGATAGAATTTTACTTTGTTAAATAAAAAATATTAATAAATATTTCAATTTGGTTCTCAACATTAAACGACTACTTAATAATAAATTGGTCATCAATTATATATGTTGGATTGAAGAGAGGGTTCATAAATTGGCAATTGCAGAATGAAATATAAGCGTATCCGTATGGCAGGGCATGGAGAGACAATGGACAAATTAAACTGAGATCTCTTCTTTGTTATTTAGATATATACGAATAAACAAATGGTACAGTGACAGGCCAGCACCCAGCAGCGACCATTGTTGATATGCAAGTGCACATGTATGGTTAGTAGTATTCAAAATGTTGGCAAAAAATGACCCAAGGTAATGTACCACACTCTCTTTATTATTTGAACAAATAAAAATACTTTTAGTACAGTCATATGTACTATTGGATTATATACAATAGAGTTTTTTTTTTAATTACCTTTTTCCTTAACCAACTGAGATTACTTCCTAAATTTGCAAATTAATGAGCTCTAACGGATAAATGAACAAGGCTGACCGACCAAGTAATGTTTTGTACTTTCCTATGATTCTTGGTAGTTGTTACAGACAAAACTCTGATAATTTCATTCTTTAGTGGATTTTCAGTCACAGATGAAACATTAAATAGGCCATCTTTTGGTGATAAAGAGAAGAAGCCCACTAAAACTAAAAACCAGCCGAATGTTCATCATTCTTTATGCCGAACTGTGATGGTACAAACAAGAATAATGGAGCATGTGAGAATGAAGATTAATTTAATTAAGGAAGAAGGAAACAGTACATTTTGTTTTTTTTCTTATCTCTTTCATTGATAGTAAATTGGACTGATTTTGTAATTGGTTATACTTTTAAATTTAATCATCGGATTTATAAAGAGCAAGTACAGCGTTTATAAAAGTGATTTTTTTTTTTTCATTTTGTTTAAATTATATGGATGCAAGTTTTTACAGTTGAAGATGTTATTTTGGAGATGGGTTCTTAAAAAAAGATTAAAAAAGATTCATTTTTATTAGTTAAAAAGACCGTTTATAATTCATAATGTCATAAAAAATTTAAAATAATTGTCAAATGGACATTTTCTAGAGCAAAACACGCAACCAAGAAAAACTAAAAAACTTCTAATAAATCAGAAAATTTGTTAATAATTTTCCAACAAGTTTATAAAAAGTATGTGAAACTAATAAGAAACTTTCAATAAACCAATATTTCAGGATTACTCCTTCATTCGAACAACGTTTCGGCAAATGCAACTTCTGCACCTTCATGTTTCCTATTGAAACTCAACAAAAAAATTTTCACATTCACATTTTTGCTGAAAATCGAAAAAACCTCTTTATCTTCATGTTTTCAACTAAAAATTTAATGAAATCGTTGAAATTCGATCAAACTTCTCCCCGACTGATTTCAAAATAGTGCTACTGATCACTTCTTATAATTTATCTCGTTTTCGGTTACTAATTGTTGACATTGTTATTACCGAAAGACTTGTCAGCGTTTAGTATATCGATCGACACTCTTAATTCGTTAGTTGAATGTAAGGTGAAGATGTGATAGACTCTTTCATGATCGAAGTTGTTCTTCCTTCCCAAATCCAAAGATCTTCAATTTCACGGTTTCATCAATTTTTATTTTATTTTCTAAATTATAAATAATCTCATCAATCTTTCATGCCCAAAAAAAAAAAAAGACTATTTTGCTAATTATTTTTAATATAGCAGCTAATTTTATTCAAAACTACAAAAGACTAGTTTTTTGGTATAAACCCATTTTGGAGAGGGCTTTGTTGGTCCCTTTTATGTATTTTAGGCCAACCACTAGGCCCAATAAATAGAAAGGATCATTTTTTTTTTGAAGACGAAAGGCCCAATCATTTAAGAGTGTCTTTTTTCAGAGTTTACATGTATAAATAATGGATTTTGTTCCCTCATTATTGTCCCATCCATTTAACAGGAGAACCAACAATATTATTTTGTCGGATCCAAATCAAATAAGCAATTCCAAATAATCTAAATAATGAAAAAGGCCAATCAGGATTTGACAGGTTGCTCATTCTACATTATACATATATGCTGATTAAATTATTAAAATGCATCTATCTTTTGTACTATTAGTTGGCCATCTTTAAATAAAAATGAATGTCAAAAAAACAAACTATTTTAACCGAAATAATTTTAGATAGTTGTTTAGTAAACGAAACTAAAATATCCACACATTCAACATATTAAAAAACCAAATCCAAAACATACAAAATTACAAATACTTGTTAATACCAAATTCTTTATCAATGCCAAATGGCAGTGCCAAAAAAAAAAAAAATCTTATCTTAATTACAACAGTTAAATCATTACGTGCCATGCCGACAGCTATTGGTTTGTTAACCACACTTAATCATTTCAAAACAATGATTAACTAGTTTTAAAATTGTAATTAACTAGTGGTTAAGACAATTAGGCGACGGTACAACCACCACCATCCTTTTCATTTCACTGTCACCGGTAACCACCACAAAAGTAACCGTTTTAGGACATTGTTGGACCCTCAAATGTCCGTCTTCTTATTTCTCTAGTCTCCATGCCTTTGAACTTAGAGAAAAGAGGGCCCTTCAATTTATGACCCTGGGCCCAGGCCATAGTATTCTGCTCTAACGACGTCGTTTCGCTCATTTATTTTTCCTATGTTATCTTGTCGTCTTCTCATTTTCTATCGAAATTCCTAGGTTGTTCACTCCCAGCAACTGGACAGTGGATAGTGTCCGTTACTGTTGTGTCCATAGTCCAGACCAGAAAGAGAAAGAACTTTCACATAGAAGGAATCCGCTTGGTACATTTTTTTCTTCTTAGTTTTTATTATTATTTTTTGTTTCTATATGTGTAAATCTATACATATATATTTGTTGTTTTGCGGTGTTGTCTTTGCTGTTTCTTTTTTGATCTTTGGATACTTTGTTATTTTCCTATTTCGAGTGTTTGTTTTGGTAATTGTCTTGTTTACTCTGTCACTGTTGTTAACATGTTCGGTTGTTTGCTCATTACCTAGTTGCCTATTCTTTCTTAGGGTTTCAGAAATTAGAATACTGCATTTTCTGGTAATGTTTTAGATCGAAGCTTCTTTCTTTCTTTCTGAATCTGTGATTATGGGCTTTTTTTTTTTTTGGATTCGTTTTTGAATCTTTTTATCTTTATCCTTATTTTGAGAGTTTCAAATTGAGGGGTTTGATTTGAATTTTTTTTTTTTTTTTAAATCTGTATTTGTTTTGTAGGGAGTGGTTGGTTTGATTTAATTTTAAATTTATGTCTTTTAACAATGTATTTAAATGCAACTGCTTGATGTTGACTGGATGTGTTTTAAGATGGTAAGCTGCATTGTCACTGTTTGAATGTTTTTGACATTCTTTTTATTTTATTATGTGCAGATTTATATAGTTTCCTTTTGGGTTTCAAAACGTTGGAATGGGGAAGTCTCCAGGGAAGTGGATCAAGTCCATTCTTCTAGGGAGGAAATCATCAAAGTCTAAGTTGTCAAAACAAAATGATATTTCAGTAAGTTATTTATTATAGTACTATGTTTGTTGTCTTTCTTTCATGTTGTATTTGGCACACATTCTAACCCATTGATTTAGCAGTACATTTTGGTTAACAATAGCTATTTTGACAATAAAATAGGCTTGACCCGTAGTAAAATAAATGAAATAGAGATTCATCTATTACCCTTTGGATTAAAGTATTCATGTCCTGTAACTCCATCATCTAATGTGGCTCTTAGGTTTAGCTCATTGGTTACGTAATTCCTTCTTCTTCTTTTTTTTTTCTTTATTATAATATGAACTTACATGTGTATGCCAACTTAGAAATATTATTGTAATGACTCCTGCCATAATCATCAATCAAAGAACAGAAAGAAAGTAAGAAGGTTCATCTTTATTCTTCAAGCGACTGCAATTCTTTTCAGGTGTCTATTCATTCCAAAATTATATTTTCCTGATTGTATGATCGAAATCCATACTACCTATGATTTCTATTAATAATCTTTCTTTAAACCTTAGCTCTATGACTCTCGAGTGTTATGCAACATTACAAGCTGAACAAAAAGGTGCATTTACTTGACTTTTGATGGGGGCTAGAGTTTTTATGCAATCTAGCAGCCAACATATTTGCTGGAAATTGTGGTTTCTACTAGTATGGGTGCAGTGTAGGCACTCTTCTGTTAGTGTCATGCACTACTATTACAAATAAATTCACATATTTATTTGACAGAAATGCCTTTCAGATATGTTCAATTAGTCGATCTAAATGGATGATCCTTTTTTTATTAAAAGTTTAACCTTTAGTGGATGCCTTTACTACAACTAAGGATGATTTGACATTGTAATTCAAAATTACAAAGCATATTCTACTTTTTTTGTTTTAATGGAAAACATTAATCCTGCAGCAGTGTGGGTTAACTGATGCCACACATACTTTTTGTGCTGCCTAAATTAGGCAGTTGTAAGAATAATGTCCTGATGGTTCTCTAATTATATGTTCAGAAATCTGCCAATAAAGTAGATACGTTGGCTTCTTCCAAAGAACCTGAATCTGATACAATTGTGGATCACTCAACAATTTTGCAACTGACTCCTGCGATTGGTGTTACAACTGGAGTGGATTCTGATCATGTAGTGGCTGATAAGTTGCCAAATGAAGGGTTTACCTTTTCGAGCGTACAAAGAGATCAGAACGCAGAAGAAGTCACAGATTTGGGTTCACAGGAAGATCCTGAGAGAATCAGACATGAAATTGCTGCCACAAAGGCACAGGCAGCTTATAGAGGTTATCAGGTAATCTTCTCAAATTATGCTTTCTAGCAAATTTTTTGTCCTTTTGTCCTTTTCAAATTTTCAATTTTGCTTTACATTGAAGTTTTCCTAGTTTTTTATTTTGATAACATTGATATGTTAGAATTATGCTAGAAATGCCCATGTTTTTATACCTTTAGCGCTTTCTTATGATTTTAAACCCTTTCTCCACTTTCATCACATATATTATCAATTCTGACAATTTGTGGGGATATGCAATAGAAGCTGTATGATAAAACCTTTAACAACTTGCTTGCTGCAGTTGTGTATCATGCTATATTCTCTCTCTCTCTTTCTTTTTGGGAATGGGGGGCTGTCAAATGAGCATTTGTCATCATATTATAGACTAGGTGGATAGTTTTGTCTTCTCTTGGCATTCTGAGACATTAGGTCTCTATTTTTCAAAACTTGTGAGCATGCATCTAGGTTTTATTTTAAATTGGGAGAGCACGTGCTTTACAAATTGTGTCTCTAGTGGAGGTGTATGAATATAACTATCAAGTGAAAAATATTAAGTTTTTAACCCATTTATCCATATCCTCTTAAAATTTGGGTTCCTGTCAAGCTTTAACGTGCTTGTAATTTCTCCCTCAATTCAACTTTATCCATATTATCTTTCTTTGATGCATTATCCTATTATTTTCTTCATCAATAATTCGCTTATATAGTCTCTTTTGCTGTGGGTGAGGAAGTGAGCCTCTGAATTGTTGAAATTTGAAGTCACACTGGTCAGACTGCTACTGACTATTGGGTTCAACATGGCATGCTGCGGTTTTAGAGCCTTCAGGCAAATCTGCTCGTTAAAGTTATATTACATGGTCCTCAGTTGATAATGTCATGCTATATTAGTTTTCCCTAATGGTTCTTTCAGCAATTAATTAAAGTTCAGTACCATTTTGTTGTTGGCCTTGGCAGTCGGATGTATGACATGTCTCTGTTATATAGCGTGTAAATATAAGATGTGCCTTTGTTACCTTTGCCAGTGGTCCCTTCTATGAACTTCCTGTTCTAGACACGTGCTAAATATTTGTGTTTTGTGGTTTATGGCTCTATGCTCTGATTTATTGATGTCTGTGGTGTGTTTGTGAAGGCCCGCCGTTCATTTCGTTCGCTTAAAGGCATTACAAGGCTACAAGCAGTTATCCGTGGTCACTTGGTTAGAAGACAAGCTGTTGCTACCTTATGCTGTGTGTGGGCTATTATTAAACTTCAGGCACTTGCTCGTGGTAAAAGGGTTAGACGTTCATCAGTTGGAATTGAAGTACAGAATACATGCAACCTGGGAAAGATTCAGGTGATGTATTGATATACTTGGTTTGTTATGGTATAAATTTCAATAGATAATATTCATGTACATATTTTATTTCAATGAAATTTTAGGTGTTGCTAAATTTTAGATAATATTTTGTTATATCAGGGTGCTATATGTTCAGATCCTTCGGGGAAATGTACGCCTACACTCTCAGAGAGGCTGGCACATTATTTGTTTGCTTTGAAGGTGAGATCCACTTAGCATTACCATTGTCTTCTTATATAAAATTAGGTTCATGTTGACTGGTTTTCTCTTTGAGATTGTTGTGTAGTTAATATCTCGTGTTTATAACTTATATATATAAGCCAAGGGCATCCAAAATTATAATATTTGATTTTCATGTTGTCATCTGGGGTGTCTTTCTTTAAGTCTGTTTTCTCATGTCATGCTGATTGTTCAGTTTGATGAACTTATGAAAACTTCTCACTCAATCTCTCTGAATTGATAGTATATAGGACTGAGCACCTTGATCTTCCACAAAGTTCTGGTTATATAATGAGGACTGACACATGTAGTGACTCCTAACCTTGTCAAGAGCAAACAGGCGGTCATCAGGACTGCCAATTTTTTTTTTTTTTCTCTGGGAAGAAGAGAGAGAACCGGGGGGGGGGGGGGGGGGGGGGGGCGGGGAAGGATCAATGATAAATTAATATTTTTAGGATTATATTGAAAGCTTTTTTTAATTAAAAAATAGAAATAATAAAATATAATTTATTTATTTTCAATACTAAATAAATACAAGCTGCCAAATTACTTAAAATTAATGAATTTGCTACGGAATCCCCCCATCCCCCCCCCCCCCCCCGGTTCTCTCTCTTCTTCCCAGAGAAAAAAAAAAAAAATT
>CANUEY010256361.1:0-47483 GCA_948099555.1 Croton setiger
AAATAAATAATAGTAATTTTGTATGTTTAATATTTGATGTATGTTTGATAATTGGAATACGTATGTTATATGTTGGTTTATAATGTTGTAATATAATTTAATATGATAATTAAAATGGTGATATAAGTTTATAAAAAAAAATGTGACATGTTTTATAACGTAAGGTATAAGAGAGGACGTTACAGCTTCATTGCATTTGAGTGAGCCATAATTTCTCCTCTTTCAATCCACCTCCTCATTTTTGATACAAATACACCAAGTTCAATAGCTATACATCTTAGTGATTGTCTTCTAGAAAGAGGGATGACCTTCAACTTAACTTGATCAACATGTGTTCGTTTCTTTCCCCTAGTTTTGATTTTGGGTTCTGAATTTTCATCAATACTTCTTCACTTAGCCATGATCCTAAAGTAAGAAGCCATTGATAAAGAGAATGTGGCTACAAGTTCAGAAATAATTTTATGGGTCTTTCTACTTTCAAGCAAATTTCGAATAACATGTGCTTGCACTTGAGTTGTAGTTGCCATTGATATGTGATTTCTTTTGTTGCCATTAATTTGTTTTTTCTGTCTTTCAATAGCATTTATAAGAAAAAAAAAAACCATTTCAATTTTGAAAAAAATTCGTTTTAAAAGGTTGCAAAATTTTTTGTTTGGTGGAAACTGAGTTTTTCATTTTTTAACTGCAAAAACATTTGAAAGTTTCCTCTCATCAGAAAATAAGATCCCGACTTAATTTCATTTTACAGCAAAAAAATGAAGCTCGCTTCTTACAATACCTCCTACCTCATCAGACCATGTGTCATGTCAAAGGGAGTGTGTGTTTTTTGTAGGCTTTCACGTAAGAGAAAGGTAGAACATTTCTGGACAATTTTCACCTCTCTCTCTCATCTTTTTAAGGACAATTTTGAAAGAAAATTATAGGAAAAATTGAAACTCAAACTGTTAGTATTATTTATTATAATTAGAGTTTCATGAAACTTACATAAACATTTCATAGATTTATTAGAAACTAATAATTAGAAACAGTGACAATTTTGAATTTTTATGTCAAAATCGCATGTGTTGCACATAAATCAGTATATTTGAGAAAGTAATTTTTCTTAATTTTCTTTTTATATTTTTACTTTATAAGTAATGAAAATAATTTTTTATTAACAAAATCATATTCTTAACTTTTTGTCAAGACTTTTTTTTTTCCAAATATTTTTTAAAAGGTTATGATACTTGTTCCCCTAGAGACATATATTTTTTACTTTTTTTTTCCAAATAAATGGTTAATTTAGTTTCGATATTAATTTCAATAAATTACAGATTTCAGAATTCGACTATGTATTAAAAATTTTATATAACTATAAATTAAACAATTTTAATTATTTCATAACTATTTAACACTTATTTGAAAAAAAAAAACTCAAAAAAGTGCAAAAGTACTAATAGAACTAAATTATAATTTGTGTTTTTAAAACAAACCAAAAGAAATAAAGGATTGATTTATAAAAAGGTGTTAGAAAATTCAAACGTCGATATTAAGGAGTGTGTTTGCATACCCGATTTGCGAACTAGGGTAGTCTACAAATCAGGTATGCGAACTTAATTTTTTTGTATTTTTTTAATGCAAGTTCGCATAACCGGTATACGAACTTGTAGTAGTAATTAAGTTAAGGATTGAAGTAATGAGCGTGTTTAAGGCGGACGAATCATAGAACGCCACGTGGCGACGCGTTGGAAGTTCGCATATCGGGTATGCGAACTTATTCAAAATTTGAAATAAGTTCGCATATTCGCATACTGGGTATGCGAACTTACAGCAAAAGAAAATTTCGCATAACCTTTTCATTTTTACAAATTCTTTCATTTAAGAATTACATCTCATTCAAAATCATTTAAAACAGTAAAACTCCGAAGGTTTGTGCGGCTACAGAAAGGTGTTCGGATTTTTTGCGAGAAAAAGGTATGTTTCTAATTTAGGTTTTAGTTTTTAATATTTGTTTAGTTTTTAGGATATTTTTTGTAATAATTTTTAAATAAGAATAATAAGCATGATTATAATAAAATTATAGGTTAATTTTATGATTAGAATAAAATTGTAGTCCCGGAACTACAATGATGAAACAAAAGCAAGGACTGAAAGATCTTTATTTGACGCAATGTTTAATTGTAGGGTTTAATGACTTGTATGTTTTGCATTTGCGATAATATTTTGATAAATAGAGTATATGCTTAGAAATTAATTTGAATATTAATATTTATGTTTAGCGAAGCATAATATGTTCCTATAATAATATTAAATAATATTTGCTATGTTAGATACGGTGTATGTTTAGAAATTAATTTACGTGCTATTAATTCAGGAATTAAAATATAATTAGAAAAAATTTGATTTTAGATTAGGTTTTTAACAATTAGAAATCCATTTAGAAATTAGAAAATAATTAAGAACAAATTTACACATACGAGTCGCAAAGATGAAGCGAAGAGAATGATCATCATCACAGCAGCAACGCGTGCTCAATCAGGGGCCCGTCAGCGGCGATCTACTGTTCCTTTAGCAAAAAAGAGTCAATTTCTCAGTTTTGATGTTTTGCAAATAAAAATTGGCTCCCTCGCTTTTCTGAATTATATTCTTCCATGCAGCAACATACTTTCCCTCTTGCAACTCAGTGCCGATCATTTGAGAAATTTTCTTCAAACCCTCTCATCTGAATCGCGAAGACAAATCCGCTTTCACGTGTTTAAGGCAAAACCTGTGGACTTCCGTTCCTGAGTATTTCTCTAAAATATTCTCCATTACTGAAATGATATCGTGTTGGCTATTAGAGATAATACATGTAGCATGGTTGCCAAGAACATTCAATTTCAGATACTTTAGGAACCATTTCCAACTGTAGGTCGTCTCATCGTCCACGACCGCAAAGGCTACAAGTAGAATATTGTTATTTGAGGTCTTCACCACTTCGGTTATCAGTTTAGCTTTAAACGATCCGTGAAGGTAGGTTGCATCGATGTACAGCACCGGCCGACACGCTTAGAATCCCTGAACGGATGGCTCGAACGTCCAGAACACATATCTCAAGACCCATATCTGACTATTTTCCATGCCTTTTTGAAACTTATACTGCACTACTGTGACTGGTTTCGCCGCTTGCACCGCAGCCAAATATCTGGACAATTCTTTGAAATTGGTTTCCAAGTCCCAAAGACTGTCTCAATCGCTTGTGCCAGGTTTTTTTATAATTGATCCTTACCTATAACAGGTTAATCCAAATTCAAATAAATATAGATAAGTTAATCAATAAATTAATTAATTAAATAATGCATACATTAAATAAATATAAAAAATAGATAAATTAATTACTACATATATTAAATTAATATAATAAATAAACATTAATTTACCTGAAACCGGTTGTGGACTTCTGTTTGAATGATTTTACCTTATACCCCGTTCCTTCATAATATGTGGCATAATAAGAGGGGCAATATCTTTGGAAGTCACATTTCTGTCCTTCCGCCCAATGTTCGCGCCCGAACAGGTGTGTTCATCTACCCATTTAACCATCATCCACACCCCTAAATCTCGCTGCTCCGACGCTCTTATAGTCCATGAGTAAAATATCCCGTGCATTTATTACTTGTGATACTTAGGCCTGCGAGTTACACATTCCACTGTCCATGTTTTCTTTTTGCTTACGGTACATCATACCTCTTTTTCACGGACCATGTAGCCACGACATCCTGCACAGCCTTCTTGCTTTTAAAATATATACCGGCATCGATGCTCTCCGTATTCCGATCCCATATTTGAAGCCCCTCTACATTCTCCTCTTCCGGGTATTCCTCCCTATATCACTGTAAACAAAGTGGCCCAACGTTGAAGGTAAATTGAGCTCGCTCTCGGTACTGTCGTCCGATGACACTTATCCTTCGTCACTACTAGAACCACTCCACGCAGACATCTCCTCCTTCTCGGCCAAATCTCCTATCTCAGCGTTTTCCCGTTCAAGTGGAATGGAAATCGGTAATTCAGCATCCTTGTTTGCTGTTCCATATATTTCTGGTCCATATTTTCATGTGCAGCGCCGCTTGTTTCCCCCGCTACAAACGGTTCAGAAACAGTACCAACCTGAACATCGGCAATTTGTTCCACAGTGACATACAATTTCGGCCAGTTCAATGCGTACATGTATAAAAACATAACAGTCTGGTCGTTCTTTAAAATTATATGCCGCTTGGAGCCGTTGAATTTTGTCCACACCAGAGTACATTTCAGTCGCACCATGACTCTATCCATCCCACATTCTCTGCATACCAGATCATAAAATTGATCGAAAGAATATTGAGTATCGATGCATATTGTTTCATTCGCAAGACTATTATTCAGACCGACTAGGCAGTCAACAAGTGGAATCGCATTGCTCCAGTATATATTTAACGGAAATGGAGCAGTGTATGTCATTTTCCACAATAACTACTGAATAATACAGACTGTTTTAAGGTGCTGAAAATATTTTCTCTCTCAATTTCATTTTTCCTATTCTGAATTCGTTTGCTGTACTTATAGAGAAATAAGTTTGCATACTGGATATGTGAACCATTGTTTTGCACATTTTTCTGCGCTTTCTGCATTGCTGACACGTATCCTCTTTTTAAAAATTCTACCGCATTTTTCATTAAATTTGCATACCTATTATGCGAACTTAGTGTTCGCATAACTATATGCGAACTATTAATTGATAATTAATAATTGGTATAAAAATTATGCGAACTCAATTCAAATATTCATACTTCAACTTAGGCCAATTATGTGTCCGCTATTAAACTTTTAACCTTATGTTTGGGAAGCACCCACGAAATAAAGTCCATTAGGCTTAAATGAAGTGAAATGGAAATTCGAACTTCAAAATATATGAAGGGGCATAATTGTACTTTTAGTAGGGCGCCAAAACGAGCAGACAGCAAACAAAGCTCTTTCAACCTATTTTTCTCGTCAATTACAAAGCTTCCTGACAGTAATATCAACAAATCCCACTTTGGTTTCATCGAAACCCTTACAGATCACATATAAAACCCAACATTGTATTCTCATATTTCTCCTCCCCGAAGCACCCTTCTTCCAAAGCTCAAATCTTGGCATCGTATTTGGGGGGTTTCCATCTCTGTCTTTGATTCTACTTCAGTAAGTATAAACTCACAAAGATCATGTTATTTCCTTGTCTCATTGTTGTATTTTAGATGCATTTTCTGCTAATAATTTGAAAATCCTGTGATCTTTCACTACCCTTTTGCATATATAAGTAAATGCTACTGTTTCTGTGTTCTGCTCAACCCATTTCCATAATGGTTTTTAACAAGATCTTTGGGTGTTGGCTTCCAGAAATGATGAATACTTAGTTGGGTTTGATCTGTATACTCATATTTGCTGTAAGGCTAGCACAACAGTGGATAATCCTATGTAAAATTTAATTGCATTGTTTATTTAATTAGGATTAGTTCAACTTTGACCTAACATGTTTTGCATTAAAATTGCTGTGCTCAAAGAACAGGGTAAAAGTTCTCGTTTTTTCCTGATTTAGTGCTAAATCTATCACCTTTTATAAATAATTTTGAAATTTTCAGCATGGAAATGATTGAGGCCTTTTTTTGTGCAGAATACAAATTTTGGGCTGTAAAATGAGCTGCTGATTAAAACTTTATATTTTGGTTATTTTTAGATTAAGTAATTTGAATTGTGATTTAGTGGTGTTACTGGCTTGTTATTTCTGTTGGCAGTTTTGAATAGTCTTTAATTATTGGCTTTCATAGTAATGCAATCAAGTGATTGATCACATCAGCTATGCCGATTTATTTTTTTCTTTTCCTTTTTCTTCACAATACATTTCCTAATTTTCAGTTTTAGTCCTTATATCAAGAATGCACTATAATATTACTGTCTTGTTTATGTATACATTTTGGTAATCTTGCAGACCTTAAAATTTGACACTAAAAAGATGGCTACATCTGCAACTCCTAACACATACATACCAACAATCGATCCTTGCCTATGCTCTTCCCGTAAAGTATTTATGTCATCAAGAGCTAGTTTCAGTACTGAGTCCAAAGAGGCATCTTGGACTAGCCTTAGAAGCTCCTCTCACATCTCATCAAGGAAGTCATTCTTACAAAGTATTAATTTAATGCCTGTGCTACGAAAAACAGTTGGTGCACGAGCAATGTCTGCTGAAAATGAGAACAAGCCTCTGCAAGGATTGCCTGTTGATTTAAGAGGTTATGAGTCTTTACCACACACTATTTGCTTCTGTCCCCTTCTTATGATGAATGCCTATGAAGAAATATGTGGTAGTGCATGAATATTAAATGAAACATGGCATTGCTTAGAAAGGCTTCTGATTATTTCAGTATCAACCTATTGTGCTGCGCACAACCTTTGGTAGTCAACAAGTGCGTTCCTTTTGGACTTGGAAGTGCTTGTATTCTTGCTTCCGAAGTCCTAACATTCCATTTTTGTTTACAAATTTTCAAATGCAATAAACGCTGATAGTGTAAAAAGGATTACTTCCCAAATTAGACCAGGTTTCATTGAGTCGATATCCTAGGAAGTGACATGCTGCTCAAACTGGTCTAGTTTTGATGCTTATAGTTTGAACTTAGAATGTTTGTCTGGAAAAATCAGCATCCCTATGGAAACAATTTATACTAGTAGTTAATAAAGGAAAAGAGAACATCACATGTTTTCAACTTTCTTATTGTAGTAATGCCTGATTTTAATTTTTTCATGAAATTTGGATCAACTCCTGTAGAACCAAACAAAATGAAAAGAAAAAATGCAGATGTTGGCGCAGGAAAGCTTAACTGATGACATAGTGCTTGGAAAAGAACCATAAGTTAGTTGAAATGTGGGCTTCTTTTTGTAAATTTTCCTGTAGGGCTGCTATCAATCATTGGTCATTTTCCTGGTTGAGGAACCTTGGATCCATTAAATTACAACTAATTCTTGTTAAAATTTAAGATAATTTCTATATGGGATGACAGCAAGAAAGACCTAAGGCAGCATAAATCATACTGTTAACTGTGCATTCCTTTGAAGATGTTGGAATAAGAATCAATAGTTTATCCTTCAATAATTGAGAAGTGACATTGGTCCTTCAACATGCACTTTCAAGGTCAATCTGATTCTTCACATCCTTAACAATGAGACAATTTGTATCAGGTAAGAGAGCATTTATTGCTGGTGTAGCTGATGACAACGGGTATGGTTGGGCAATTGCAAAATCACTTGCTGCTGCAGGTGCTGAGATTCTTGTCGGTACATGGGTGCCTGTATGTAACTTGTTCAAACTTAATTCTCATGGTAGTTGAGATTTTCAGCTTCAAAAATAAGTTTAAGTTTTTAATGGAAGCGGCATTTGTGCAGGCACTGAACATATTTGAAAGCAGCCTAAGGCGTGGGAAATTTGATGAATCACGAGTGTAAGGAATATTTCCATTTCCTCAGATAATTAAATATTTTATTTTTATACTCTGTTGCCGTTTCTGCTTAATTGGTATTCTAATTTATTTTTTTCAGATTGCCGGATGGTTCCTTGATGGAAATTACCAAAGTTTATGCTATGGATGCAGTTTATGACACTCCTGAGGATGTTCCGGAAGATGTAATGATAATATTTCAGTTATTTTATGGATCCATGGTGTAAAGTTATACTATATTTTTGTTATAAATTTCTTTGTGGATTTGTGTAGGTAAAAACAAACAAACGCTATGCTGGAGCCTCAAATTGGACTGTTCAGGTGCCATTATTGTCACACATCAAAATGGACTCTTTGCTTTTCTGAACTAGCTCACTTATTTATATATGTGATCATGTGCTTTGAAATAAGATCTCATTTCTATCACAACTTCATTGGATCATTATTTTGATGCAGTAACCATCGCTACTTTTGTTCATTTATTTATGAATCAACGTTAACAAACAAGATGATATGAAGTATCATGTAAATTTTATGTAGTTTCAGTCAATTCAGAATTTCATAGTAAGTTCAAAATGTTTAAATTTTCTGCTTACAAATAGGGGGTGCATGCAACCTATTTCAGTTCTAAATAATAGTAACGACATCATTTCCTACTCAACATATTATGATCATTGCCAGCCTCAGAATGCATCATTATCGTCCACTTGTTATTCAGGCCAACCTCAATGGCTTAAGTTCATTTTCTACCAAACTGTATATTGGATTAAAAAATGGACTACAGTAAACTGAAAGGTATAACTAATGTCGACTTGCAGGAGCTTGCTGAATTAGTGAAGCAAGATTTTGGGAGCATCGACATCCTTGTACATTCACTTGCTAATGGGCCAGAGGTGCAGTAGAATTATTTATTTATTTATTGTTTGCTGCATTTTAGATATTCGTTACTTAGTATACAACTTGCACAGGTTAGTAAACCTCTTCTAGAGACTTCAAGGAATGGGTACCTTGCAGCTATCTCTGCATCAAGTTACTCGTATGTTTCCTTACTGAAGCATTTTCTTCCAATAATGAATCCTGGTAAAATCATTATCCAATACACTTCCCATGTTGTCTGTTTATACCACTATCTTTCACTCTATTGTTTCTTGCTTCATCTTACTCCTGGAAACTTAAATTCCTATGCTATGCTTAGAACTTGAAGTTTGTGGTTGATATTGCAGGTGGTTCTGCACTTTCTTTAACTTATATTGCCTCCGAAAAGATCATTCCAGGGTACAGCCCTTTTGGATTGCTTCTATCTCACTAATTACTCTCTCTCTCTCTCTCTCTCTGAGGAAAATTTCAAATTGTCCTGCATGACAGGTACGGTGGAGGCATGAGTTCAGCAAAGGCTGCTCTGGAGAGTGACACCCGTGTGAGTTTTTTGTTTCTTGAACCTATAGCGTTTCATTCATTGACCATTTTATATCATCCATTTTTATAACTTCCAAGTTTGTTTACTGAAACTGACGCAGGTTCTGGCCTTTGAAGCTGGAAGAAAGCACAAAATTAGAGTAAACACAATATCAGCAGGTGTGTTGGTTATAATAGGAAGTAGGAACTTCTTGTTTTTATTTACAATCCATTTATATAACTTTCAAATGGGTTCTCTTTGTTAGCCAAATATAGGAAGTAGGAACTTTCATTTATTTATCATGTGATCCTCGCTAACAAGTCAACAATATCTCTGGACTTTTAAGTTAAGAATGTTATGTTCTGTCATTGTTTCAAACCCTTGTGGTTAATCTCTCTCCCATTTCATTTTGGCAAATCTAAGCCATAGTCATTTAACCAGTTATCCTGTAGTTTACAGGTACGTTTTCTTACGTTGTCAAACTTTCTGAAACTTTCAGGCCCATTAAGGAGCCGTGCTGCCAAGGCAATTGGCTTCATTGATTTGATGATTGACTACTCATTGGCCAATGCACCTCTAAAGAAGGAGCTATCTGCAGGTGAGTATGAACAACCCTACATCTTAGTTCAGATTAGATGCAATGCCTGCAAAGCAGCAATTCTTAAAAGAAAAAATGCCATTTTTTTACAAGCAGAAAATTGACTTAATGAAGATATAATGAATCCAATTAAAAATTGTCAATTTTTAAGACCAAATACAGCTTTGGTTTGAAATGTGTATCTGTATGCTGTGTTCATGAATTTTCTAAGCTGAAAATGTTCTGAAACAGAGGAGGTGGGGAATGCGGCTGCCTTCCTGGCATCACCTTTGGCGTCGGCTGTCACTGGCTCTGTTGTCTATGTAGATAATGGTTTACATTCAATGGGCGTGGGAATCGACAGCCCAATATTAGCAAACCTCGACTTACTAAAGACTTACATGGAAGGTTGAGTTTAGAGCAGCAGTCTTTTTTAGTTTACTTTCAACTTAAAATAAATGTTGTCACTTTTTTTTTTCTTCCATATAAACATGAGGAATAGCTGATTTAGTCACTTCTTTTTCTTCCTAATGAGATACATGTTTCATGTTTAGCAGGAATACAAGTTTCTTATTAATTTGATACTATTCATAACATATTTACCAGTTATTATTTCTGATAAAATGGTCTGTGTAGAATTAGGGAACAATTATCTTTAATGAATGTAAAAGATCATATTTTTTCAGCCAAGCTATCCCAGATGAGTATGGACAAAATGTCGTAAGTGATGGGCCAAAAAAAGGAGCAACGAATTAATGAATGCTACCATCAGACATTCCCAAATAAATGTGGGGAGGATGGAGCAGAATGAACCTAAAAATATTTTTTGTTTTAATTTTAGGCATTTACAGATCTAATATAGTGACCAAAACCCCAATTTTCTACTAAAACTGTTCGATATGATGCAGTCACTGTGCTTTGTGCTTTCCCATAGGAGTAACAGCTGTGTTTTCCTCTTCAACAGTCTTCCTGTAAAACCAAACCACGGTTCCTGGACAACTTCCAAATCGGTATGGTAGATCTTGTTTCTTGAGATTCTACTTGAGTATTACTTGACGTGTTTATTGGAGTCCTATTTGGCATCACCTCCTCACCAACACCAACAGAAGATGCCATCAACTGCAAATTTCACAATGGCAGGAGAATTTTCAGAAACTGTGTACCAGCAATGAAAAATCATTTGCCATTTCAAGTATAAAATCACAAGATAAAATTACCAAACATAGGGTACTAAGAATCAATTCTGCTAGTCACATATTGCATGCATTAATTGAAATTTATCAAACCAGATTCAACTCACCTGCCAATCCTTGAAGTCCAAACGGAAGACAAAGTGCCTGTATACAACTTCCCCTGAGGCCACTGCTATAGCTGAAGCAGCATTCCTTGGAGCTGAATAAAAAGAAAATTTGGGGATATAAGTTTCGAAAATGAGATGGAGCAACCAGTTATAACTTATAATAGAACTTGAGCTTGAAGAAGTAATTGGAGATGAGCATCACAAGGATCTTACATACAAAATGACAGCCGTTCTCATCCACTTTTATCTCAGCTCGACCATCTTTAACTAGAAATGACAATGTAAACAAATTCTCCACAGTTTGAGCAAATGAGTTTCTATTCAAAACTAAATTTTCAAGCTTCACGACTTTTTTCTTCTTTAAAATGTTAAACATAGTTGCCATGTTTTTATCTGTATCTCCTACTCCCAAAGCTTCAACAACCTGCCCCAAATTTGTATAGACCAAAATACACGATAAGTTATATCATATGAACTTATCTTCAGCGAGGATTTACAGAATAACATGTCTTCCAACTATTTTCTTAAAGGGTTATGAACGAGGTAAGAATGTCCTTTGGTTAAGAGTCCCTTACCTCTTCAGGCTGAGAACTCAAATTTGTTCTCTTATGTCTTCCTCTGGCGGCAGTCTTCCGTGGTTTCAATTTAGAATCCATTGGTCCAATCCTAATGGACAAACAAAAGTTAAGCTTTGACAATTAAAAATTTATAAAACAAAAACAATACAGTCAAGAAAAGAAATTCTTCAGCATTACATGGTGCAGCATCCTCGGCAAGTTCCAAATACATGAGATGCAGCAGTTCCAACGTTTTTCCAGCTTATCGAGTCCCCGCCAGCTTCTCTGCGACTACTAGGCCCAGCTTGTTCCGGAAAGTCTCTAAGAAGGCAATTTATAAAATCTGAGGTCGTTATTCCATCATTGCCATGTGCCTTGACAGATGTCACTAATGAGCTTGTGATACCCAAAAGAGCCTCTGCATCAGCAATTTGCTCTCTTGGTTTCTGTACTGAAATTCATATAGAAGGGTCAAAGGAGGGGAATATAAGAAACAGTTAGCGAGCTTATAAGTCACTACCCTCACTCACACGAGAAAAAAGGATGCCATGAAAACAGAAGCTAACTAATGCTTAACACGAAGCATAATCGATATATACATAGCAAAACATACAGTATCACCCATGTTCATTAATCACAGACAACGTAATCATGCAATAATTGTGAAGGACATAAGAACAAAAATTTTACAGAGATTGTTTGATAATATATATTAGAAGCGCAAATGTCTTCAAGAAAAACTTCTTTTAATGTTAAGTAGTCCCAAATTTGTAATTGCATTATATGGATAAAGCTTTTGAGGGAAATGGAAATACAACTTGTACTCTCTATAGCAGGAAAATGCTGATTAGATTTCTTCATTTCAATTTGATTGCCAATGTTGTTAACACCGTGAAAAGACACTATCATCTGCTCATCACAACAATTCATTGGTTACCAATTACCAATTACAGACAGAGCATGTAATAGTGTACATTCCCTAAGCAAAATAGCAAATAACAGGCATACAATAGCTCCAGGACCTGCAAAAAGAATTCAAATTTTTTGAAGTTTATAGGAATAAAGAATTAACAACTAAATTCATCTATGGCATAAGAGAAATACAATCAATATATCAATTATAGGCCACATTAAAAGTCAATCCGAAAATCAAGTTTGAAATGATAATAAGTAATAAAAGCAGAAAAAAAAAAAAAAAAAACATAAAGAAGCATAATCTAACAAATCTCTCTCTTTAAAAAAAAAGGCAGCTATCGATCTCAAATCTCAATATCAGAGAAACTGAAACTCAAGAACGAAATAATTTAAGAAGCATGTGCTATTACATGAATACCTTGTTGGTGCAAGCTTTGCACTTGGTCAAAGATAGATTTGAACTTATGCGAATCAAATTTTGCAATATCCTCTCTGTCATCTACAAAAAGATTTCAAATACACATATTTTAGTATCTGAACATATTTCATGTAAACAAAGAATTCAAAACGCACTAGTAACAAAATCACGAATTGACGTTTTGTATTAATACAAACAACTAGCTAAACTAAGAACAATTTAATGTTGACAAACCCAAAGGACCAAAAATCAAAATTACCAGTAATGATGTTCTTCACGGCGAGGTACCGTGACCGAAGAGCTGCACGTCCAGCAGAGGCAGAGCCGTCCGATAAATCCACAATCTCGGCTCCATCATTATTGAGTCCTGTCCTAGAATCAGTTACAGTGCCTGGTTCGCGCTTCACAGGTCGGGTCATGGATATCGGGTTCTGTTAGAAACTTGATAGACAAGCAAACGAAGGGAAGTGTAATTGATATGATATTATATGATATTATTGGAGTAAAAATGGGTGAAAATTGAAACAGGATTAGGAGTTTTTTTTTTTTTTGTGGAGAATTAGGGTTGAAAGAAACTCAAAACTAGAATTGAGAAATTTGTATAAATCCTATAACGGATACTTTTGAGAAGTCGTTCCGCTTTCTCCCGCTCTCTGTAGAAGACTCTGTTTTAATGGCGCTACTGATTAGTATTTATACGTTTTATATGGTTGGTGGGATATTCTTGGTGATGCGGGGATCATAAGAATAGTAGTTGTATTAATTTATTAATAGTATGGTAGTTCCCATTGTTGGACGTGATTAATTGTTCATTGTGAGGCCAAAAAGTAAAGAATGTACGAAAATTTAAATAAATGAATTAGAGAAATATGTTTAAAATCAAATATCTATTACTATAATTATATTTTATTTGATATGTTAGCTATTATAATCCATTTGAGATACTTTAAACACTATAATCTTATTGGATGTGTAAAAATTATTATGTCCCGACATGCATGTTTATGTTTCCAATTTTTAAAATATTAAAAAAATCATTTTCGTTAGGAATTTTGTAAAATAGTTTACTACTAAATAGCCTAGTTTAAAATTTTTGTAGTTGTATTTTAGGATAAAGGGTAATTATTAAAAAAATTAAATTAATTATTAAAAATATGACTCGTTTTATAGGTAAAAACAAAATATAAAGAAACTAATTTTAGTACGAATGTAATATATACTCTTAATATGGTGAAAAGTCAAAAACTTACGAAAAGGATTATTATACAAACTCATTAACAAAATTAGGATGTGATTGCATCTAAGTGTACTTGGAGTATTTAAAATATTGAAGGATAAAGAGTTCATTTTAAACAAAATACAACAATATTTGATGGACATTTTGACTTTTAATGGACATCAAAGCGTCTTTGAGTAAATTTAAGAACATATTTAAATAATTAATAAATTTTTTATATGTGACATATTCTATTTTTAAATAAAAAATTAATTAAATAAATAATTTATATTTATTTTGACATTTAGTATTGTGTGTTTTTCACATTGTAGACTAAGTACATTTTCTAGTGAATGATATTTAAAAATAGTGGGGCATATAAATATGACTCATATCCTTTCTTAGGATGGTGTAGGGCTTTTCTAGGGTATCAAACTGAGGAAGAATGCAACATGGAGGCCGAATGCACTAATGAGGCCGAATGTGACAGTCGGAATGATGAACAAGTTTTAGGTGCTGAATGTGGTGAGATTTTGATAACTAGAAGGGTTTTGAATATGCAACCTAAAGATGACTTCCAAGAACAAAGGGAGAACCTATTTCATACTAGATGCTTAGTATTGAATGAGGTATGTGCTTTGATTATTGATGGGGGAGTTGTACTAATGCTGCTAGCCATATGATGGTAATGAAATTAGGACTTTCAATGATTCCACACCCTAGACCTTATAAATTGCAATGGTTCAATGATGGAGGGGAAGTTAAGGTTTCCAAGCAAGTCAAAGTGCCATTTTCGATTGGATGGTACCAAGATGAAGCATTGTGTGATGTTGTTCCTATGCAAGCTTGGTTTGGGAGAGGAGCTCAGATTGAAAACTTTCGGTCAACTGGAGGGGTTCGTCAAGGAAACCTTACTCTGCTTACATATTTTTCTTATGTATGGAGAGATTGAATCATGTGATAGGACTAATGTTCAGTTAATCAAAGATACATATGTTTCTATGTATTGCGGTTGAATACCGTATCTTAACAAATGCATAAGGGAAATGTAGGGATTTGACTTCATGTGATTCTTACCCATCAAGAAGACGTTCTTCATGTACTTTATGACTGCCATATGGCTCGGTAGCTATGGAGTGATGTGGTTCACGTTTGGTAGCTATGGAGTGATACAGGTTTCCCCTCTAAAGAAGCCCGAGCTTTTACCATTAGGCCAACTCCTTTACCCTGTACCTTTTGTTAAACTTGGTTCATAATAATTGTATAACCAAGGTCATGCATTTTAGGCATTCCTCGCTTGAATAACGGTGAAGCTACAAGTCCTAGCTAAGACTTTTTATTTTTATTTTTAAAAAAGGAAAGCAAATTTATTATTTTAATGGATAAAAAATAACTTTTATTAATTAAGTTATATCAACCTAAATTTTCAAAATATAAACTGATAGAAATTTCAAATTTGCATTACAGCTGAAGATGGAATGACAAAAGAGTAATTTTATATCTGTTTATCAAAATTCAGTCAATTCTATTACACTAGTTGGATTCTGTTTAATACTGAACCCTAAGTTTGGTAAGCAACAAAATGACAGTAGGCAAGAAATTTCTTATTTTTAGATATTTTATTTAAGTGAAGCTGTAAGTTTAATTAATTAGTTTCCAATTTAATATCTGCCTTTTCCTTTTTTAAGATATTGTTAAAATGGTTTGTAAATTATGATTAGATTATATAATAAATCATTAATTAAAAAACAGTTAATAAAAAACTACCGTTTCTCCTAAAATAACATTTTCTCAACATTAATAATAACCCAATTCTGTGTTTTTTTTGAAACACTAAAAATCTTATTATCACTCTCTTCCAAAGACTTTTAATTAATCAAAATAATGCATTATTTTGCTAAATAAATTCCTTCTATGTTTGCTTTCTTCTATACATTGTTGTATAATATATTATATATAATGGCAACAAGAAATAATGCAATGGAAACATGCATGATAGCAACAGCAGATGGAATATCTCTCCAAGCAAGAGTATTCAAACCACCGAAAGAAACAACCACCGTAGGCAGCGGATCGGCCACAGTTATAGTGCTGGTGCATCCATATTCAAAGCTAGGTGGATGTCAAAGTCTCGTGCAAGGACTCGCATTGAGATTATCAATTAAAGGTTTCATTGCCATAACATTTGACATGAGAGGTGCTGGAAGGTCCACAGGAAGATGTTCTCTTACTGGTTTTGCTGAAATTGAAGATGTTGTTTCTGTTTGCAGTTGGGTTTCCCAAAATTTCCCTTCTAACAAGATTTTATTGGTGGGTTCTTCTACAGGTATGCTCTTCTTTTTTGCACTTTCCTCATTCATGTGAAGATATGCAATGAAAGTTTGAAACTTGACAATTGGGTAAATGATTTTGAATTGTTTTGGTGAATGTAGGAGCTTTAATTGCTGGTTCTGCAGTTGATAAGGTGGAGGAAGTGATTGGATATGCAGGAATTGGATACCCTTTAGGAGTGGCTGCTTCAATTTTGTTTGGAAGGCATCAAAAAGCAATCTTACAGTCTCCAAAACCAAAACTTTTTGTGATGGGCACAAAAGATCAGTTCACAAGTGTACAACAGTTAGAGAAGAAACTATTATCTGCAGTTGGAAAAGTGCAAGCACATCTTATTTTAGGAGTTAGCCATTTTGAAATTGAAGGATATGCTTATGATGCTGAAATGGCAGATGCCATTGTTCGTTTCCTTGCATCAATCAAAAGACTCTAATCATAAATCTTTGTAAAAGTTCAGGTCTGTTTGGAACGACATCGAAATTATCTTTCAATTTTTTTTAACAAAAAAAAAAATTATGTAAAAAACCCAAACAAAAAAATTAGAGAAAGGGATATTATTTCATTGACAAATGAAATTACATTGTTATATGCTGTCTACTGGATGCATAGTTGTAAGTACAATAAGGTCCAAACCCATGAATGAAACAATTTGCTAAACTGAAGCAATTTACAACTACAAAGTTTGCAAAAGCAACTTGGAAAGTTAGGCCATCTGTTATATATGTTACATGTAAATTTTTGGCTGAATGGATCAAAACTACAAAATCCAACAAGTAAAAGATTAAGATGAGGAAGAACAAAATGGTCTGTTCTTTCTCGGACGATGCAATTTGAAAACATTCAACCGACAATCAAACTACCATGAGCCCTTCCACAACCACTATTGCTTTCCTGCCAAATTCTTACTCTCCGACTCTATTCCTGTTCCATTGCTTGCCCATGCAAGAATTGGTGCTCTCCTGTTATGATAGAAATAGGAGAAGGAAGAAAAATAATTGGCATTAACTTAATTACCAAACAAGCTTGAATGGATATGCTAAGTAGATATCATTTTCAATGCCTAGTTTTTCACTAACACCCAACCTCAATGAAGCATCCGATAAAACGATCCACCTAAATTCTCATTATAGTCATAAAAAATTATGTTCCAGAAAAATCTGAAAGACCATGCGAGATCATTGATGAAAGGTAGGTAAATAGAACAAGACTTTTTCTCAAAACAGGACGGTCATAACAGGTAACTTTTACGTAGCACAATCAGACGAACAGTTATACCAAGTATGCAAAGTGTTCATACCGCTTTCACCATCAGATGCATCAGCAAGTCTTGCAATTGCTTCAACTAGGGCCCGTTCATGCTCCTGCATCAGGCGAAACAGTGAGGCAAGTAATTAACAAGCAGAAAAAAAGAATGAAAAGACACTCTATGCAACATACTCGTAACATCTTCTTTGCCTTCTGTAGCTCAAGGGGATCTGGATGGGTCAAAGCAAAAACCTTCTCCACCTGTTACAAGAACATCTCAGCAAAATTAACAGCTGACACGTCACTTGAAAGTTGAAACCAATTCTGAACCATCATGCATACCTCCTGAACAAGGGTAACGGTGTTAAACAATTCAATTTCATCAGGAACTTTCCTTGCAAAACCATTCTGAGCTGCTGGAAAATCTCTCTTGGATTGACCCCTCAGAGATCCCCTTCCTCTTCCAGCACTAGGATAACCTCCATGGCTTATGGATTTCCTCATTCCATGGCCTGCCCCACTATGAACACCACGAAGAGACATCCCAGGATCGTCATCATCCCATATGATATCCTCAGGAGATATCTGTAAAGAGAAGGTTACAAACATTTTACTCTTTAAAATGATTTCACCTGGGGTAAAAAGGAAACAATTGGAGGCCTTGTATATATAAAAGCAAGCTAATGGGTCATGCACAGAGAAAAGTAAATTAAAAGGATAAATGTTCAATTGACCTAATCTTTTTCACTAGATGTTATTGGACTGATTAGAGACATAAAATTTGAGTTTAGGATCAGTTTAGGAGGAAGGATGTAGTAAGCAACAAAATGCTTCGGGGAGTTGAAAATATGCGTAGATCCGGAGATTCCCGAATAGGTCAACCTTTCAAACTGCTGCTGAATCCATGAGCAGGCAAGGGTGAACTGAAACATATTAGTAACCAGAGGAAAAGAAAGCAAAAGCGATTCCTGTAGTAGCAGCAAGTGAAATGGGAGCAGCGCGGACACAGGCAGTGCATGGCTGTCGTCAGCTTGTGCCGCAAGGAAGCTAGCTAGGAAAAATTATTATGATTTATACTTCAAGAATATCTTTAAATAAAAAAATACTTCAAAATTCAAAAAATAAAAACCCATTCCTGTTCTTAAACCTGAAGAATAATGAATTCAAGTTTCACTTTTCCACTTTTTAGTTTCTGCATTTTTAAATTTTTATAATATTTTAGAAGTAAAAAAGTCATATTTAAACATTCTTGGCCTCAACTGGACAAATTGATAATAAACTCAATGTCTATTTCCTAAAATAAGTTTAAAAGTAATTTTGGACATCCAGTAAAAAAAGTAATAGGTGAAGCAGTCTTGCTGAAAGAAAATGCTTCCACCCAACTACAATTTCACATTCAAAAATCCTGTTCAGCAATTTGACACATATCAGCTTCTAAAAGCTTAGTTAATAAGGAGCTGGTCTGTAATATGGAACTATATTAAATGCTTCTGGTTATCCTACCACCAGTCACTACACCCTCCTCTCGCAACGTTTAGAAGCAATACGTCGTGCACATAAAAAAAGTACTTTTTTGGAAGCCATATGATGCAGGAGTGTAATAGCTGCTGCTGTAGAAGAGTTTTATTATATTAGGATTCTTTTAATTGTTTAGGAAATTTTCTTTTATTTTCTGTTTTCTTCTCTATTTAGAATTAGTTATTAGTTTCCTTATGTATTTAGAATTACTATTTAGTAAGTTTTCTTGTTAAGCAAGGAATAGGGCTTAGCCTAGCTAATATAAATAGGACAGCAGTAGACTGATGTAAAAGTTTTACCGTTATTTAATTAGAAATATTCAGATTTCTGAATTCTGAGGTTATTTAAACGCTACCCATGTTTTTCCCACTACAATCTTTCTAATCTAGCCTTATTTGTTGAGATTTTCCTAACTCTAGATACTTCCCCTGCGTCACCATATATAGTGGTAAGCTAGCATTGGGACTCCCCCAGCAATGCAATTATCTCTGCATCAATAACCCACCTTAGAACCTATCACTAGACTGTGCTTTATAATTTACCAAGAGTTTCTAAATAATGTAACCTCACAATTTAAGGTTTTCAAGATTAAAGAATAATATGTTTGTTTACTCATCCCATACCAGGAGATTGATTAAGACCAGCTATGATGCTATCTACCAGGCTCCAAATCCATAACCACACCCTGGGGAAGAAATCAGCCACAATTGCCTTCATTATAACAGTTTCTAGTAGCAAATCAGAGTATATGCCACCACTTCAATACAACTTAAGCGTGGTTTGGTTGCCACAGTGGCTACCTAGGGTTTAAAGGATCTCATGCATTGGCCTCTTTCATTCCAGACATGTTACAGAAATCTGGACCTTCTGTTAAAGGAAGGTGATGGTAATGTATTTGAAAGGAGATGGTGATTTTGGCTGAAAGCTAGGTTTATGTCTGATTGATCTAAGAATCTAGCTACTTTAAACTCAAGATTTGCAAAGGAGAAAGAGGAGAATGGTCAATGACAGTGAGAAGATTGGGCATCACTGAAGTTGGCCAAAGGCTGAGCTGAGAGTTTCTCCTTTTTTGAGTTTAACAAAGATGTTTTGAGGGGAAGGGTTTAGCTCTAATGAAATGAAGGTTTGGGCACAAGCCCAGGTTCAGTTACAAACCAGATTGAACCCACTTTTGGGGATTTATATTCAATTTCATCCATTTTTCAACCACAGGAACATTTTAAGAAGTCCACAAGTTTGGAGAACTTACCAGAAAATTAATTTGAGGTTGAAACTGCTCCAACCCTGCAAAGTTTTTAATGAAAAAGTAGGTTTGACAATCATCCCGTAACTACTAGTAATTCAATTTTCTTCCATAAACGCCTTTCAATTACCTTGAATTTTGTTTCTTATTCTTGTGCAGTTTCTGTTGTTCCATTTTCATATCTTATTTGTCATTATTAGTGTTCTTAAAGAGGGAAAACTCTATGGAATCTACTATTGCTGTAAGTAAAATATCGTTCTTATGAGGAAAAAAAAGATGACAATGCTCTTGACATCAAATAAGATGGAGTAAAATTAGTAAATTAATACTCTCACTTCACTAGAAACTGATGAAATTATGAATCGAAAAGGTAAATGCAAACAATTTACTCTCTTAAGTTTTGAGAGTAATTAGCAAAAGTAAATATCACAATGAACGACACATCAAAGGGACCTAATCACAAATTTAATGGGGGCCTAAGGAACCACTTGCATTTCCAATTTACGTCTCTGAAGTTCTAATAGTACAACGGAAGTTGTCAGAGCATATGAATATAACCTTGCAATTGTATTAATATCAATAAATAAATTGAGCCAATGCACATATGTCAAATTGTTGGAGCACAAAAGTAACAAATATCAAAATGGAAAATCCGAAATAAAAGTATTAACTCGTTCAAAAAAATCATCAAATTACCTCTTTGAGATTAACCCATTCCCATGTCTCGTCTTCTGTATGTATATCATAGACTAGAGCATGCCGGCCCTGCAAAGAGTTACAAATTTTAAAAAGATAAAATTAGGTGACAGACTGAATCATAATTCTCAAATTACGGGATCACAAAAAAGATTATTCATGATATTGTAACAGCAAAACAATTAGTTATTAAAAAACAGGAAAAAGACCATATAGAAGCCTTTAACTTTTTGGCTTTAACTATTTAATCGTCCAACTTCAAGTATGTCATACTAGCTTCAGCACTGAAGTGGCAATTTACTAACAAAAGTAAAACAGCACCAATTTAACAGCAAAGAATAAAACAGCATAAACAGGCTATCAAGTGCTAAGCATGATTTATGAAGTCCGATGGATTTAAACATAAAACCACAATAAAGAAGTCCAAGAAGTTGCTTCCACAGCCCCTCTGCTCATCACTCCACTCTTTCATTAGTCTCATGACTCTCCTAAAACAAATAGATTTCTTCCATTATCTTCCATAATCTCTCTGCATCCTCCTTGAAAAGGCAGATAAGATTTATGGGAATGACAAAAAAAATACCAAACTCAATTTCAACCTGAAATAATCAATTCCTCTCTAGAATTTGAACCATTATGCATATGCATTGCTAACAGATATTTTCGATTTTTCCCAAAATAAAATTCTCAGCCCTTAATAGAATGATCAAGTGCGCCTTTGAATCCCTAAACATACCTCAGCAGGATTATAATCAGCTATTACAGCCTCATAAAAGTGGTCGTCATCAGGCCATTTCGTCCGGACTTTCTTTCCAATTAATGGATTAGAAGTCGTTGCTTCAGCAGGTTCATTTGCTCCAAGGTTACCAGAAGCACTACGGCTGGCATAGTGATGATTTCCAACAGTACCTGTAGAAGGATACTGCATGTACTTCATAGATGATAAAGCAGGCAATGGTTGTCCCTGCAAAAGAAAGGGGAAGAAAGCAAGATCCGAGTGAAGGACGAAGTAAACTTCAACCTAAGGTTTTCAGTCAGCCATTATCTGCATCTCCATATCATAGATGCATGAACAGATTAACTGATAGATATCATAAAGCCAAAGGTTACTACATAAATACTAAGGGTACCGTTTGCGATGTCTTTTGTTTTTTGCGAGATCCTGAAATACTAGGACTGGGTACGACATCATGAACAGGCTGTGATGCACTGCTCCTGGCAGCTTGGGGTCCACCAGCCTGTCTCCACTCCCTGTAATTTTTTCCCTCTGAATCAGCCGTACTGCATTATTATTCATTCTCAAATCATAGCTGTTCAATGTGAGTTCGAACCTGATCCTTTTAATGATCTCATCCCCATTAACTCTGGTCAGAAGCTCTCTGTGTTGATCATCTGATACCCTAAGCTCTTTTCTAAGTTCTGTAATTAAACCCTCCTTCTCCTGAAAAAGAGAAATTTCTAAAGCATTCAATATGATAACCAAGAAGCGAAATTGAAATTTTAAAAGAAAAAGAAAATTACCCAAGAAATAGCATCTGACTGAGCCTTAAAAGCACGCAGTACAGCACTGTAAGCTTCTTGTTCAAGCTGATGAATTTGAGCCTCCATATCAATGTGATATCTAGAGTATGTGGCAGAACCCAAAGCAGATCTTCCAGTTCCTAAAATAATTTCTCCCTTTGGAATTGTACTTTGATGTGGAGGTAAATCGTCGTCAGTACCTGCAGTTATTAGAGATGTCATGAAAAAGTAGCAATGTGACGTAATCTAAAACGGGTATCAAAAAGATATGCAAATTTTTGTGGCTAACCTTCTTTTCCCGGTTATTAGTCACAATTGACCCATTAGATGTCCATGGAGTGTATTTAGACCTAGAAAAACATATCCCTTATCTAAAGCTTCTAAGCCTGGACTCTTTAAATAAATTCATTACATAATTTTTCCTTTTCTGTTCATTCCTATTCCAACGATTATACAATTCATCAGAGGATTGAGATATTCTAAATCCCTTGGCATTAAATGTCGACACAGTATTCAAAGTCATGAGGCACACTAACATGCAGAGGGCTATCAGAGTCTCAATGCCAGCCTCAAGGGAAGCCAAACACCTGAGTGAGGATGGGATGAAATTTTTTTTTATGATATTATTAGAACAGAAATTTAAAGACTGATATTTGAGACACCAGAGCACAAAAAATAAAAACCAAAACATGACCAAAAAAAAATTAGCATCATGAACGTCACATATTTTGAGATATTGCTGTCAAGGGAAAAGGGAGTAGAATCGAGAATATTAAAAGTGGGAGCAAGAGGAAGAGGGACAGAGAAAACAAATAAAATATAAGAAGCGAAATAGATTAATGGTTGTCGACTGGAGACCAAATAGGTGAGCATTAGATGTGGAAGTAAGTTAGAAAATAGAGAATATTGTTGGTTTTTATTGCATTCTATTTTATTCATTATATTTGTATAAAAATTTGGTAGCTGGACAATTATTTTGAAAGAAGACATCTTAGGTCACTATTCAAGGGAAAAGAAAGATGCACCCATCTTGCACTAAGGCACGTGACGCTACCTAGCAGCAATCACCTGAGTGAGATCACCTGCTTGAGGATATTTGAGGTGCAAGCCCTTGAGCATTAAGTAATGCACACTCAATGTGCACCCAAGGCACGCCTTTTAATTACTAATGTGCATCAAGTTACAATGCTTTCTTAAGGGCTTAACAAAGTATATTTCCAAATTGCCAATTATGGTGTGTTTAAGCATTGATTGATTCATATTTATTAAAAATTTCAAATGGTTTTTTTATTTTCCAAAACTAGAACAAGCTATGTATATATTCTTTAGTCATTTGAAATTGCAAATCAGTTAAAAATAGAATCTTAGTACATGCATGATTCATGCCGCAATAACTACAAACCACCTTTTCAAGGACTGACAAAGAAGCTGAACGAAAGAGAGGTTTCTAAAGAAAATTTTGGTATCATAGACAATTCAGGTGCTGCTAAAATACATTTAGACATGCTATTAAAAGCCATGAAGGAACCAGATAAGAACAGACTTTCTTAGGTTGATTTTTTCCTTTTCCTAGTTTCAGGGTAAGATTTGAATGAGGATATTTTGTGCTGCTTTTAGGATCCTTTATCTTACCAATTGTACTAACCAAAAAAAAATCCATTCAACTAAAAGGAAGTAAATTAATACATAAAAATATGGAGTTTATCTGATGATTACACCAACAATATGCTTCCAGATTTAATTTGTTCATTTCCAAATCTATAACCAACTGATTCCATTGAAGCTCGTTTATCTCTTTCTTTTTTTACTTCAATTGTTTGAATTTTTGAACTTCCACAATAACTAGCCCTCATGTTTATGTCTTTTCTTATACAAAATAGACCCCTCACTCCAAATTTTGATACATGTTAACCCCTCTGTATGAGAATATGCTGCTCATTTCCATGTTTCCACACAGTTCAACTGCATGCAATCAGCAGTGCATGATGACATTTGCATAGATCAACCAAAACACTGTAGGTTCCTATGGGTATTGCCTCCCACCTTTTTTCTTTTTTTCAATATACAGACATGCTTAAACTTAATGAGGCAGTAAACTTAAAAAGAGCAATAGATTCATGTTATATCACATATCAGATAATAAGTGTACTAAAACCCACCAAATAAACAAAATAAAGTAGCAGTAAATTGCAATAAAATTTTCAATCTAAGAGCAAAGCCAGACCCCTTCTTTGTCCCATTAAATATGAAGTAATGTCTGACATAAATGAAAACTGCGCCAAGAACTAGAAAAATCAATGCATTATTACCTGCTAAAAACAAGCAAATCCAAAATTTCTGCACTAGTCAAAACAGCAAGTGAAACAAAACCCAGAAAAATCTCCATCAGAAATAGCATTCCACAAATCAATCTCACTCAATATAAAAAAGCTTAAAGGATGCCAAAATGACATTTCCTAATTATTTTCATTTACAAATCAAAATGTCTAGAATCCAATATTTTGCCAACCAAAACCCTAATATCTCCAAAAAGAAAAAAAAAATTAAATTCACATACATATAAAAAGCTCCCAGTCCAATCACCAAATTTCCAAACCGAAAATGAAAAATTAAATCCAACCCAACAAAACCCTACGATTAGGAAAAAGAAAAATAACCAGCACTAACTATTACAACGAATCAATTATCAAGGAACAAACTTGTTTTGCATATGCAATATGGGAATAAATAAAAAAATTAAAACAAAACATACCACTACTATCTGAAAATTCATAGTCCATAACAAGAACAGCTAGGAAGGAGCATGCGCTACTTCAGAAGCATTGCGATTGGCGATAATGGAGCTCCAAGGATATAAATAATAAAAGGGTAGATATGAAAAGGAAAAATATGGATATTTGAGAAGTAACGATTGTGGGAGAGAGACGAGGAGAAATGGGTTAGAGCGCGAGCAAACGAGGGAGAAGCAGAGAAGAGAGGGACTTTCAAAAGAGGGGTTTTTGTCAATTTTTGATTTCTTCTTTTTTTTTGACTTCTTAATCTCAGTCGCTTCCGAATGGAAGATTTATTACATAAAATAAAAACCTCGTATTTTTTTATAATAAAAACCTCTGCCTAAGATTTCCAAAATTACTTCTTTAGTATTTCTTTTTTTTTTAAAAAAAAAAAAAAAAAAACTCTTAGACTTTTTCTTGTTTCTTTTGAGTTTTTTTTTAATGTCTTTTTTATTTTGAGTTGGAAAGGCTTAATAAATAATTAAATATATATAATTGAAACTTTGCACCAAAAATTTACGGGAAAAAGAGTGCATTAAAAAATTGCAAATGCACGTAGCAATTAACTTTGTATACTTGATTGCACCAATTTTTCGCAATTATAAAATAAAAAAAATTGCAAATTTTAAGCAAAAATATAATTTTTTAAAATAATTTTTTAATAAAAATTTAACTAATTTAAAAAAATATTTATTAAAATACAAAATTTTAGTTTTTTTATTTAATAAAATAGCATATTAAGTTTAATATTTATTAAAATAGCACTTTATAATTAATAATGCTATAAATTTTTTAAAAATTTTAGGACTATCCTTTTATTGAAAAAATTAATTTTTCTAATTAATTATCTAAAAAGTTAAAACTCAATATAAAACCAATATTTATTAATATAATTTAGAATTCCTCCAAATTTTACCAAGTAGTCGAAAGAATGGTTGTCGAGACAACTAACTGGTTCCTGATTTTTATCGAAAAATTCAGAAATCAATATTTGTCGATATTTATCAATATGATTTAAAATTCTTTTAAAATAATAGTATTGATAAAATTTAATAAATATAGATGCATTATTTGTTCAATTTTTAATATTTGATTAATTATTAAAAAAATTAATAATAATAAAAAAAATTAATAATAAGAACAATAAAGTAAAAAGATAAAAAATAAAAAACTTAAGAAATATATTATTTTTGGAATTGGTATTTCATAAAGTGACTAGTACCCCACAAATTATCTCCGTACACTATATATATATATATATATATATATATATATATATATACACACAATGTGTCTCCGTGTACAATTATAAAGTTGCTTTCATTTTTATTATCCACAAATATAAACCTATTTATGTTATAAACGTATTAATTAATATGCTTTCGTTTTTACACTCATAATTAATGGAAAAGAGCATTGAAAATACATATGGTAATAGTAACATATCATAAATTTGAAAAATATAGATTTATATTTGTGGATGCTGGATAAATAAAAACTTGTTCACTCATCTATTTCACAAAATACTTGTTTACTTATATATAATTATTACTATTAATTAAACTAAAATTATAAAAAAAAAATTAATTAAACTAGAAAAATATTACATATTATATTATTGTATTTCTTAACCAGACCATCAAAGTTCATTCTTCCTCCTTCCTCTTCAGTGGCGTAGCCAGTCTTTCAAAGGTGGTTGCTAATTTTATACGAAACATATAATATCTACATATAAGGGATTGTTGTCAAATTAGCCCCGCTGGTAGAGCTCAAGGTTATGAACCTCAAGTTTAGGTGTTTAAAGAGATTCGTTTAGATTCAAAAAAAAATTGTAAGGGCTGTATTAAACTGATAATTAACTCTACATGCTTAAAGACAAATTTTAAATTGGATATTTGGATATTCTTTTTAAAAAATTCTTGAAATTATTACAAACTTTAATGTATGTTGTTTTTTTTTTTTTTTTTTTTGTTACAAACTTATAAATCACAATACTCACGCTGACATTGTAACTTAAGCTAATTTGAGCATACCATAAAAGAAAATTTCAATTAAAAAATTAGGTAATATTACAACGTTGACAAATCATTCTAATCAAATTCCAAGATTTATAATAAAAATCGCCAAAGTGGTAAACTTCAGTCAACAACTCAAAGCCCCAATTTCAACTGAAGAAAACAAAATTCCTGCATCAAATTGTATTGAGCGAGCAGTACAATACTTGTAAGAAAATGAGGGGAGCTATTGCAATTCCATTGGAAATATTAAACAATGGAAACATACATATCATATCTCCTCAATAAAAAAAAAAAGTAAGTATATCATATACGGCTCCATGCAGCCTTTGATGTGTTGATGTTTACAACAAAAATAATAATAATGGTTAAGTTTTGTTCATAGGCTCAACCGTCTTCTAAGTTCATCAACAAATGTACTTCTAGGAATCTCTTCTTCAACTGTGGTTTCAAGATTCTTGATCTTCACAATCCCTTTCTCTAGCTCCTTATCGCCCACAAGTACCATCCATGGAATTCGAGATTCTTTTGCACGGTCAATGTGCTTACTAAACCTTGTACTCACAATATATTCCGCTTTCAACTTAGCATTCCACAGCTCGCCAGCAAGCTCCGCAGCCAAGGACAGTTTACTTTTATCCCCTAGTATGCTCAGCAGAACTTGTGTTTCTGTTGGTCGGGTTGTCTGCCAACACCCAAAATAACAAGATTCATCAGTTCAATTTATTTATACAGTCGAGTCAACTTCCAACCATGATTTTTTGACATAAACCAACAATTCAGTAGCTTTTTAACAAATCGCAAATCTATACATGAATTACATCAATTAATCTGTTAATTATCTAGCATTGATACTGTACTCAATAAAGAAGTGCAAAGAAAATCTCAGTGCTGAGTGCACTAAAGAGTTACATACCAATTTTTATGGAACAGGCAAATCATATGTTATTACACTCTTCAATATCTGAAAACTGAAATCTAAATGCAAAACAACTTTTTCGACCATTAACCATTTGGACATTAACCGAAAGATAAACAGATTTAAAATCTAAAACTCAAACCAAAACATGGGGGCATATTAATATTTAGCAGCTGCATTGGGACAATATAGCATATGAAGGGGATACGAGTTTAATACTACTCTACAAAGGAAATAAAATAACTAGCAGAGGAATGAATGTAATTTTGGAATAGGGAATGAGCAAAAAGGGCTAACCAAAACACTTAGTTCCATTTTTCGTTAGTGTTTTCTCATGTTCTTCACGATTACAATTCAATTGCAGATTTCTCATTTCATCTGCACTTAACTAATCAAACAATATAATCTTCAACTATTATTGCTAATGCATTGAGAACCTAAACTTGTTTTAGCGAATATGGATTCATTGAACCATGACCATCCCTGATTTTGATTGATGAATATTGTAAGCATAAAAAAAAATTTAACTTGTCATCTAAAATATTTTTTAACCAAAGAATTCATATAGCTCACCACTAGATTGGGACTAAGAATGTCTGTTGTTGTCTAAAATAAGTTTATCGTAATTGCTAATTTAAAAGACATGGAGACACTAGTTTCATTTCTAAAGATAAATCAAAACGGCAATAACATATCAAAGAGAAATGAAAAGCTTTTCGCGAAGGGCTAGCTTTCCTAACAAGAGCTTAGAATGATGACCACATATTTACTTTTGCAATATCACTCAGAAAACTAGCTCACTTGTTTACCATTCTTTTTTTCGTTTTTCCCTTTCTTTTTCTTTTTTTTGGTTTAATCTGCCCCAGAATGTTTCATCATCTATTATTTACCAGTAAAATTATAGCTAACATTACATAGAAGTCACATAAAATGTTATTATCACCTGGTTACGGTCCTTTAGAACCTGCTCCATTATTGTAAACACTCGCTCAATTCCAAGACTGACTCCAACGGCTGGAACCTGTTTTGTACCAAACATTCCAATTAGGTTGTCATATCTTCCTCCAGCAGCGATTGACCCAACCTGTGTAAGGAAAAAGTAATTTTAGGGATAAATCATGGATTTGATCTTGCCTAGGGGCAGCCTCCATAAGTTTGATCTATGCTAACTGCTAAGTAGTAAAGTAGCGAATCACTCTGATTATCACAGAAATATCCAGAAGTTCAAATGAAACTCACCTGTGTAGTTCCTTTAAAAACAGCTTCAAATATAACTCCAGTATAATAATCAAGCCCTCTAGCCAGACTCAAGTCAAAAACAACTTTGTCAACACACTTTGATTTCTCCAATGCACCAAATAAAATCTCCAAGTCATCCAATGCTCGTTTAGAAGATGCATTTCCCAAAAATTCACTTCCTTCCTGTTTAAGCTTTGATAGTAATTCCTTAGGTTGTCCTCTTTCCTTCACAAATGTGCCTATCTTATCTGCTGTCTCAACACTCAATCCCTTCTCCTCAACCTATGAACAATTTAAATTGGTATTCATTAAAACAAATCGGTATTCATTATAAGTATGCCTTTCAACATTAACTTAACAAAGCATTAAATGTATATAGAAAAATATATAGCAGATAATCTGGATAACAGATAAAAAAAATTAAACAAATGCATAGAAAATAAAAGGAAACTTTACTCTGAAAATACAAATTAAAACATCACAAGTTTTTTTTTTTTTTTAAAAAAAGCCTTAAATTGTGTCAACTGCAGAAGAAAATAATGTAATGCAGACAATAAATTTTATAAAGTGAATATGATTTCTAGAAACAAAATTTCAAATTACATTGAAGCACAAGACTCCAAAAGTTAATAGGATTTTGATGCAGGCATTGGACATTAAAAGCAAAATTGTAAATATTACTTAATTTAGATAAACAAAACATAGGATATATAGGATTACAATACTGACCAGCAGGTTTGGAACAAAATAATAAATAAGTAAGCTGAACTAATATATGCTGAAATCTGTCAAAAAAAATTTAACTGCATATATTGCTTGATCAGGCATGTTTTGCATTAGTCGAGTAGAAAGGTCATGGTAATGTTGTCTTGGTCAACCCAACAAACAAAGATCACAACTGGGTTAGTGTGCAATGCTCTTACCATTTCTTTTTTTACTTGATCAAATGATTGCTTGTCTAGTTTGTCAATACTTGAACAAATAGTGCGGAACTTTTCAGGTGGCACTCCACAAATTTCAAGCATACCATCAAGCAACTTCCGATGGTTCAGTTTTACCTGTAACATGAAAATAAAAACAAGTAAATTGAGTACTTAAAAATACTATGGTAACTTCAAATCATCTCCCAAAAAACCATCAAATTAAAAAATGAGTTAATTGAATAGCACCATTAAATGACTTCTGGTCCTGAATATGAGAAGGAATTAATAGAATTATCAAATGAGCAGAATACATTGGCATAGCATTAGCCATAAATTTATATTTGGTTAGGTTTATAGCATATGCTCCACATATTTTCCAGAATTCTTATTTCATTTTATTGCTGTTCAGAAACTATAATGTTCATAGTTGTAAAGGGTTACCGTATTTTTCATATTCTAAATGTAATAACACTAACAGTTAACGTGTACATTTGAAGGGATTAGCATTATCATATACCATATGAAAACTCATGTTTTCTTGAACTTATCAAGTATTATCAAAACATAAGGGAACAATTAGCAGGAATCACCTCATAGTCTCCAATGTCAAGTTCATCAAGCAACTCTGTCAGAATCCTAACGATCTCAAAGTCCGGCCCCATTTCTTCATATTGACCGGCAATATCAAAATCACATTGGTAAAATTCACGATATCTCCCTTTAGATGGGTTATCTCTCCTGTACACCTTAGCTATTTGATACCTTTTAAAGGACGTGATACCATTCATGGCCACATACCTTGCAAATGGAACAGTTAGGTCATACCGCAAAGAACAAAGTTCTCCACCCTGCAACATGCAGCCAAAATAAATTAGCATGGAAATATGACTCTCAACCCCACCCCCCACCTCTCTTTCTTTCTTTCTTTTGTCCCTCTTAAACATTCAATGAAATAAATAGTATTGCATAAAAAGTCAAAATCAATCAACATAATATGCAAATAAATAAATAAATGTACATATAGACACGGCGAGATAAAATAGAAAATGAAACCAAACATGAAAGACCTGGCATAAAAAGGCGATCTTAATAATCGATCATGCATTCATTTTTGGTGTTTAATCACGACAAATGAGACACATGTTAAGTACACTTAACAGCTTGTTATCTCACAAAAAAAAAAAAAAAAAGTTTCTATTCATTTTCTAGCGTTTCAAGAATTCAGAAAAATTGGCCAAGGAAAAATGTTTTCACATTCAAAGAACAAACTAAATAATTTTCAAGGATGACTTCTTTCAAGGAGCAAGTAATTTCCTGAACTCATTGTGCTGAAATAAAATTACATAAAAAGAAATTTGTTAATTTAGATCATTGATCATTATCATTCCCATCAATGGCAGCCCCCACCAACCAATTTTACCATTTACCAGAAGACAACATGGAAAGGGCTCTTTGGAAAAAGTTTTCTCAACAAAAAATGAGAAAGAAAGAACATTTTCTAAGGAAATATTTTTCAGGAGATGAACTAGTTTTCATGAACAAGTGAAGCCTACATTACTAAAATAAACAGGAAATAAAACTTCACTTCTTTTTTTAAACTTGAATTGCAGACAATCATCCCATGCATATAATATATAAATATATCTAAAAGTAATAATGATGAAGAGTTATAATAATACCTGTAAAACTGTTAATGAATAAAAAAGTAAACAGCAATAGTAAGATCACTTCAATTGCCAAATATAAACCATTTACCTGATCAGCAAGATCATAAATCAATTTCGAGTCCTCCCCATATTTTCCCATAAGAGTCTCTCTCAATTCAAATGCAGGAGTATCTAGAGCTGTGGCACCGTGCCTCTTGAAGACATCAGTTATTATTGAAAATGCTCTCTCTCTTATTGCCATTTGTTCTTTGGCAAAATCACGGGTTCCCTAATATTTATATGATATTCAGAAATAAGCATTGGATTCTATTCAAGTCAAATGAGAAATGATACTAGAAAATAATAATCATAAACATTAACCAACATTCAGAATTTGAACTCTGTACACACCAAAACAATAATTTGAAATCAATAGCATATACAGCATGTATTACTGGAAATATTGTGAAAGCGAACGTCAATTTTGGCAGAATCTTACAAGACGATATGGATCCAATGATTTGATGTCTGTTTTTGGCATCGGAGGTTGAGCAGTTAGAAAAGGAACAATGTTGAAAATATTAATTAGACGGCATTGAGTTTGTTTTCATTGTTAATTTCACCTACAAGTCTCAAGTCAACTAAATAGCAACATACCACTACCACATTTTTTTTTTCCTTTTTCACACAGAGTTTCAACCTTAATATTAACCAGATACTTACAAGCATAACTCATTCCCCCTCTTGTGTCTATGAACTGAACTTTTATAAACAAGTCTAGAAGACCAATCAAGCAGTCTACAATTTTAAGTTTAATACTACAGACAAGATGACATACTGAAGATGACGAAGTCAGATATCAATGTAGCATGCCAAACTTTAACAACAATCAATTTTATTACCTTTCGTAAGAAGTCATTTAATCCCGTTCCTCTTAACTATACCTAAATAACATCATTCTCCTACTGATTTTTTTTTTTTTTTTTTGTTTTTAGTCTGATCCCCAAAACCATGCTTGATACAGACAAGAATCAACATCTAATATTTAATCATTTATACAGGATGTTTACTTTTCAACAATAAATGATAAATAAAAGCATGAAATTTCAACCATAATTTGTTACCTTCGGAAGTTTAGGGAGTCTCCTACTCTCATTGCTTTCCACAATCTCTTTCACTTTCTCTAACATTACATCAAACTCAGGTTCTTTTGGATCAAAAAACAACAAAAGATCAGCAGTCCAATTTTTTAATATCTCAATTGAATCCTCTGCCTTACTCTGCAATCTGTTCTTAATTAATTGTATGATCAAGCTGCTTCCTTTCCCTAAAATTGCCTTTTTCTTCTTCTTCTCGCCCTTCTTCGCCACTTTATCATCATTTGCTTCAATTCCTTGACCATCCTTTGCACTCATCAACTCTCCACCTTCAAGCGCAACAAATGCGGTTATACCCTCCCAGGCAACAATACTCCAAACTGTAGCCAACAATGCATTCACTTCATGCAAAAAGTTAGCATTATCCCCTTCAAATTCTGAATCCAAAGCCATCTTATAAGCATTCCTTAACAGGTTCTCATTAGGGCATTTGCTTTGAAACATAGCTAGCAAACTGCTTTTCAAACCTTCATTTCCCACTGCGTCCAAGTTCCTTTGTGCCCGACACAAACTGCTCTTCCCCAAATTCCGGAGCGCAGCCGCCAATGCTGTCACAGCCGGAATGGCATCACTTTCATAAACTTCCTCACGAGAGTTCAATGCCACCCGTGATACAGAATGTACTGACTTCACAACTTCCCTCAATCTTCCATTAATCTTAGGAATTTTAGAAAATACTTCATCTTGTACCTTACCAACTAGCTTAGACCCATTAAGCAACACTTTCATGTCTCCTGCAACCCCAATAGCATCCTTGTCAACGTATCCATCTCCAGTATCCATGGAATTAAAAGCCGACACATCACCTTTCCCCGCCTCACAGGACAAAGCTGCAACGGCATCCACAACCGAAGCCAATGCCGTAGATTCATGGTCTAAGATGGAACAAACCCCATATATATGAAAAGATGATTTCTCTATTACAATCCGTTCCTGATCAGTCAATTCAATAGAATCAAAATTCACAATCTCCGATTTCGAATTTACAGTTTCAGAAATCAGATTAGGAAGGAACGTACGGATGTTGGTAGAATTAGTGGAAATGAGAAGCTTGTTGAGAAGAATGGTAAGAGATGCACGGAGTTCTAAAGGGGTTAAGGTTTTGGGAATGGGAAATTGAAATGGTTTAAGAGGCGTTGTAGAGCTCTGACCGGATAATAGTCTATCAATTGCCGATGAGTCATTGCGTAACTGAGCTCTACCAGCAGCGACGGAGTAGACTGAAGAGGAAGTGAGAGACGAGCCCTTGCCACCCAGAGTGATAACTTTAAGTTCCGCCATTAGAGAAGCTTAACGCTTTAGGGTTTTAGTCCAGATGGCAAGAGTTATACACAAAATCGGGTAAAAAAGACGTCAATTTCTCTCGGATTTACGTATCACCGTATTTTTAAAATTCGGGCCTATTGGGCCTTTCGTCTCTACTTCTTTTCAGTGCCAGTCTAATTTCTGAACTGCGAAGCACCCCTTTGTGATAACAAAGAATGGACTCCAACAACTCTAAAATCTCCATAGCCACCGTCTCCTCCTCCAGACGGCGCTCCACTCGCCTTCTGTATGACCGTCGCTACGGTTGGGTGTAAATATCTCTGTACATGTATTTTTGTTTGCTTGTATTTTCAAATAAATATAATTTAGAATGATCAATTTTACTAAATTGTTTTTGTTTCTGTGTAGTTTTGATGAATGGAAAGACCCTTCAGAGGAAGCTCTAGCCGGTGGCCGTGGAATGTAAGCCTTTCTTTCTTTAGATTTCTGAATCCATTTTCCTCATACTTTACTAATGGTAATTCTTTGAACTTCATTCTGCAGGTTCTGTATATTACCACTAGCTAAAACTTTCCTCAATTCAGCATCGCAGTCGGTATGTTCACTCTGCCTTTTCTTTTGTTTATAAAACATAAACCTATGTCTCAAGTTTTCTTTTTTCTCCCTCCTATTATGAGCATTAGTGATTTTTTTTTTTTAATTGGCTTTGGGGGGTTGAGTGATTTTCATTTTTTATTGTCTATCATGCAAATTTAATTGATTATTGAAAGGGTTATTACTGGGTATAGTGTTACTGAGCTTTGCACAAGTGTTTATTCTGGATTAGTTGGGTGAATGTAGCTGAGGAATGTCCTTTTTTCTGTATTTTGATTTATGATTATAAACTGGTAGTAACCTTGAAGTAGTTTGTCTGCACTTGTAGAAGCCGAAATTGTGCACTGTTATATATTTTGCGAAGCTATGTAAGTGTTCAACAAGCATTCTGCTTACCTTTGCCTCTATAGATTTGGCAGAGAATTTTCTTTTTATATATGTATATTACTGCCATATCTGGATGTCTTTTTAGCATGTTGCATAGTCTTGGAGTAGACTTCCAAAAGGAAATAGAGAAAGCATTAGAGCTGCGAAAGTGGGTGATTACTTTGATCTACATTATATATTCCCCTTTCTGTTCAACGCGTTAAACTGTTACATATTACTGAAGAAGATATCTGAAAAATAGTGTAGCATATTAGATTAGCCACAAAAGTATCTGAACTAAGACTACCTTGAAACTTGAAACTCAATTTTCACTTGAATACAGCTAGAGCCTCCCATCCAACGGATATCTGATTGAGAATGTCAAACTCGTAACTCCGAAATAACTGTCGGAAAAAAAAAAAGATATTCTAAATAAAATAGATTTCTTCTTTTCTCTTTCTTGTAACTTATGAAGTGCTTTATGCCTTCTTCATTGAACTACTTCAAGAAAATTCCAGGATCCCACCTTGGAGATGAAAATAGCAGTTTATTGCTTTTCTTGAATCAGAGCTAGCTACTTAAACTAAAAATTTTTATTTGAACTTTGGGAAGCAGTATACTGAGTTTGGAGCACAAAAACATCTCAAAACTAGCCTTCTTTATTATAGATGGACGGAGTACTAGCTGTATCTATATTTATCCCTGTGCATTGTTGACATTACGGCAACTAAAAGACTTGAAATTTCTTCAAAAACTGATGAATTGGATAACAGTTCAATATGCTTGAGCGTCTAGTTCATCCTTCAACATCCTCATGCATGACTTAATGAAAATACATCAGTTGTGTGCCTACATGATTATTTGTTTATACAAAGGTTTTCACTGTAGGGAAAATAAACTTTGGTTTATCAGTTTCACTGACATACTATGTTAATTTTGTCACAGATAAATTTTGCTGCAAATTTTGCTGTTGAAGTTTTGCAAAGGCCAGAACTTATCTCCCCTCAGGCATTGCATACACATCTTGATAAGCAGCTTACAAAATTCAGATCTTCAATGAAAAAACCAGTAATCAACTGTTTTGATCTCAATGGAAAATTTCCATCTCAAACTCCTACCTTCCCTTCACATCTACCAATAGAAACCAGAGAATCGCAGACAACTTAAGAGCATGTGAATTCGCTCTTTGCCTTTGAGTATATAATCAGCCTGTTTTATGACTTGCCTCTGTCGGACTGGCATTGCGTTGTAAGATTGATTGATTACAGTCTGAAAAAAATCAAAACTACTTTACAAGTTTGTTTAAGTTTTGAGAGTTCATTTACTATAGTAATCACAAAATTTGTTCTGCAGTCATTTATTTCACTTATTTAAGTCTGAATATGTACTGAGGAATACAGAAACAGAGATAAAATTTCAATTTGTATCCAATTTCTTGCGATATTTACTGTTTAAGCTGAATGATAACGAGTAGATAATATTATTAGTATAGACTAATAGAATTATGTAAAGCTATCATTCTTTGACCATAAAATATGGTATGAAGCATTGAGTTGTAACCAGCAGGCAATTTCATCCCTTTCAAAACCATATGCTTAATTTTATTAAATGTGAATTTATTTATCCTTTCTCAATTTTTTGTTGTTGTGTTCGCAGTTGATGGCAATGCCATTGTCGGATGATTAGTTAGGCCAATAACCTTTTCCGACCCCCTTCTTCTTCTTCATGCTTTTCTTCTTTGTGATGTAAAATGCTTCTTGTATTAATTTAGGGGTGTGCAGAAATGCTTGTATTAATTTAGAGGTGAGCAAACCGGTTTTTACTGAAATCGAACTGAAAAATTCAAAAAATTTCAATTCATTGATTAACCAAATTTCTGAAATCGAACTGAAAAATTCAAAAAATTTCAATTCGATTGATTAACCAAATTTCTTTTAACACTTTTTTATTTTTTGGTTAATCGAAATTTTCGGTTCAGTTTTCTGAAAATTTCGTTATTTCCATTAACAAAAGAAACTGAAGATTTAAGTTGTGGAGACTTCGTTTTAAATGGCTATATATCCTCCCCTTCCTTCTTCGTCTGCTGCCCAGTCTTCTCTTCTCATCTATTCTCTCTTCTCTCACTCTCCGCCGCACCATTGCGACAAAGTACCCAGCAACAACCATCACCAATTTCGTCGACCGCTACATCCTATTTCAAGTACGAAGATGTAAAGCAACCATATTTGGAAACCCCCCCAAAACGGAGAGAAAATAAACTGCAACAATGGCTTCCAGGAAAGAAAGGACCGCCGCACCACTTGCTCTGTTTTTTCTTTTTCTTTTGCATGCGTTTAGAAATATGTTTTCTTCGTTAAGGCTTGCACCATTTTCACTTTTATACCACTTTTCTTGTAAATATGGCGAAATAAATGTTTCTTCTTTGATTTATGTTGATTCTATAACCTTGCAGTTCTGTTTTCGATTTTCTTAATTTTCTTTTGCATTTTCCTTTTGAGAAATTTATTATTTTCTCAGTTACCAAACAGAAAGCTTTACTCTTTCCTTATAATTGTTGTGAAAAAATGTTTCTTCTTTTATTAAAGAAAATTAGAAGTTCGATTCTTTATTTTGGTTGAAATGGAAATATTTCTGTGTTTTTGTTTTGTTTTCTTCTTTATTTTCCTTTTGGACGCTTTAACTATTTTCTCAGCTCATGTTTTCTGCCTTTAATATTTGTAAGTTATTTTGGAATGTCTTTCATTATTGTCTTGCTGTTGCTTTGCTTATTTTCTCATATTTTGGGGAAAAAAATGTAATATTTCAATTTAGGCTTTTGTTGGCAACACAAACAAATTAACTTCTATAGAAATTTTGCAGAACTTACTTCAAATTTTCTCACTGATTATGGTCATGAGCTCGGCGTTCTGCAAATTTTGATTAATATGTCAGTTTTTTAGTTAAATTTCAGTTATGGTATCGATTAGCGATTTAGAGAGTTTGATTAATCGAAATTTTTTGGATTCCGTTTGATTTGGGTTAACAGAATGCTCTGACTTATATTAATTAATATATTTTACGAAAGAAAAAACCAGAGTATTATCGGTTATTAATTTACCACGGGACAAAAGCCCTCCGACTTGGATACACATTTTAATTATGACAAAGTTGAGGTAGAGAGAAATTTTCAACACAAAATAAAGGGTCTCGAACACCAAGACTCTTATTATTATTATTATTATTATTAGTATTATTATTATTTCATAGGATCTTAGCGACAAACAATTAGACAGTTACAAATTATATTTGCGGGGTTAGCAGCATCTTGGCATCGGCAGTTCTTTGCCATACTGCTTGCTCCATATTTGCCCAAAACATCCAGCAAACATTTTGTGTTGCCTTGATCTCCACATGGTCCGTCTGTAAATACATCTTTTGATGGGCAATACTTCTGCCCTGCATAACACACAACACATTTTCATCTCTACTACAACTTTAGCTTATTAATGCGACATTGAATCAAACAGTCTCAATATTAATAATAAAAAAAAAAATCAAATCAAATAATTCAACAAAATATAAAAAACACCAAACAATATGACTGATACTAGAAACTGATAGTATTTACAAGTGCCATATTTCAACTTTACCTTCAATGCATGTTGATATTCCTAATATCATAATGTAGAAAATGAGAAGGATTGTTGCTGACTTCATTCTAATATTTTTTCCCCCTTACAAATATGTTTTAATGCTATTGATGAGCATGAAATTCATATTTATAGGAAGCTGAATAAACATTGATTAAGAAATAAAAGGAAGCTAAATAAATAACTTGGATTTTATTTCCTATTTTCATTATTAGAAACTAATTTGGATTCTTAACCCAAATAAGCTAATTTTGGTATTTTTTTTCTTCTTTCATATCTATGATAAAATCTAAGTTGGATATTGTTTGATTTTGTTACTTAATATAACATTTAAATTTGGATTATTTATAATTTACTTTCAACTAATAAAAATTAATTTGAATTCCTAATATGATGAAATTACTTTTTTTTTTTTTTTGATATAATCCCTCAAAATAATATGGGCCTATACCCTGTTATTTTAACTTGAAACTGGTTGTATTGGTATGAATACGTTAAAAATCCCATAAAAAGGCACTACTACGTTGTTCCTGAAAGATTGATGTTCTTAACCTTCTTAGTTAGAAATGGTTAAAAACTGAAAATAGGGAGTAAAATGAAAGAAATAAATTAGAAAGATTGAAGAAGATATACAATATATATATACGTGTGTGTGTAGAGATTAGGATTCACGTGCCCCCTCACATGAATCCTTTTAATTTAATCCCAGAAACAGTATTAATAGACTAGTCATCTCAGCATTCACATGGTTAAGTTCCCACTTAATTAACCATACCTTACTCATAATTTATGGAGTATTATTATTTTGAGTAAATAACTATACAATCTACCAGAAAATGACCAGTTCAATTTGGTCGATCAAAGGGGTTGATTTTTAAGAAAAAATAAAACTTAAATTACATTCTAACTGAGTCCAGCAACAGCATCATGATCAGACTGAACATCCGCTAATCAACGTTACATAAATACAACTCCACTGTTATCATTATGGAAAATCAACGTTACATAAATTGGTACTCATTTTAAAGTCATCCGATCTAATTAATGAAGCTGAACTGTACCTAAATAAGAAGATGAAAATAAAATTATAAAAAAAAAGAAAATAAAATTATAAAGAATTAAGAAAAAAAAAAAAAAAAGAAGAGGCATTATGTTTTAGGGAAGCGTTAAGTTGCGTTAAGAATTTGTATTTGCTAGTATGAAATATATGGTGTAGCACGTGGATGAACACACGCATGCACGTTGCCTATATAAACCTGTTCCCATTCCACCATTTACATCTTCTTCTTGCTTTTTCTCCATTCTTTTACAATCTATGAAGATCATTTTAGCCTTTTTGATTGTTTTTCACATCCTAATTTCTCTCTGTAATTGCAATGGTTTAGATCATCATCCAACTACAATTCTTCTTCCAAGAAAGCTATTAATTGTTTCTTCTGGAAGATTGATAGATAGTAATGGAGCAATAGAGGAAGCCAAGAAAGCTGTGGAGCAAAGCTTAAGAAAAGCACCGTCAAGTGTCTCTAATCCTATACAAAACTAGTAATGTACAGTACAGATCTCTCTCTCTCTCTCTCTCTTTCTTTCACAATTCATAGAAGAAGAAGAAGAGAGTTTTTTTAATTATAAATGTTTCTTTAGTTTTGTAGATTAGCTGTGTTTGAGATCTGTATTTTGTTGTAAAAACTAATTAAAATTTTAGAATTAGATATTAATTAGTATAAATAATATTAGTAATATACATATATTTTTTTACTATTCTTGAAGTTGGTTCTGTAACTTAACTGTATCTATTGAACTTAAATTTCATTTATCAATTATTTAATGTTTACAGTTATGGACTATAGTTTTGTTTATTTTGAAGATAATAGAATGTAATATAAGGTATTTTAATTAGATTTTTTTTAAAAAAAAATTGAAATTAAAGTACTTTTTGTAATTTCAAAGTTCACTAGTACTTTACCTAATTAGTGTTCCAACAAACAAACAGTATTTACTTAATTGTTATAATGTGTAGATTGAAAACGGAATTGTTATGATGTGTAAATTGAAAAATAGAGATTTATAATTTTTGAATAACACATAAAAAAATTTTAAATAAGTCATTTTTAGTGAAATTGGTACTTAATTCTCTATATACTTTTTCTGTATCGTTTATATAGAAAAATAAATTTTTTATGCAAATTAAAAAAAGAGACCAATTATTTAGCTCTCAATCAAAGTATCCTTGCAATGCAACAGTAGTAGTTGTAGACATTTTCAAAATTGTATGCAGTTTTTTTATTAAAAGTGTACACAGTTTTTATAATATATGGTAGTCAATTGTATACAATTAGTATTTATTTACGTTAAAATTTAACTTTTTTTTTATTTTTTCTTTATAAATAATATGTTCGTTTAAAAAAAATCTATATAAATAATACAAAATGAATATATAAACCAAATTTTATTTTATTAAATCAAACTCAAAATAATTTAACGTTGGAGCTTGAGCTTCATTCAAATTAAACAATTGGACTCGAATTTAGTTTAGTTAAAAATAGCCAAATTGAAATTGTATTTAATAACTTCAAAATGTACTAAGTTTGAATTTAATAAACCAATGTAATATTGTTTTGTTAATTTGCTCAAATTTGAATTGTATATATGTTCTATAAAAAAAAATTTATTTATTATACGAGCTTAACTCAAACTTTAATTTGTTTATTTTTCAAATCAAATTTAAATGAAATTATATAAAATTTAATTTCAAGCAATTATTCGAACAATTTAACTTGTTTAGAACTCGAATGTTTGTGCTAATGTGAAAATGACTATCCAAATTTATTATTTGAAACTTAATTAATCATTTAGAAAAGATATGAATGACAGTCAAAGACCATAATTTGAAGAAAGAAGAATAATTGTATAGCAATCACATGGATGTATGGCTTTACATAAATTAAAATAATAGAATTTTGGACTAACACACCTTGTCTCATGCTTACAAAAGCAACTTTTAGTGCAACCATCATCTTCTTTACATTACAGATGGAAAGCGATAATCCCCACGTTCGCTTGTATTTCTAACATTCTACCTTTTAGCTCCAACTATTTGTCTTTGCCACTACATATATTTTCTTTTTCAATTTTTTTATTTCTCATAATTTAGTACCAGATTTCATTTTATGGTATTCATAATTTGAGATTTTTTTTAAGAGTAAAAACTCAACTTATATTAACATGGGTATCTATAAGAAATAACATATTATTTGTTTTAAAAAAATAAATAGCACAAATTTATAAAAATAAAAAAAATAGCATATATTTTAATAATTGAACTAAAATACTCTTAGAACCTTTTGATATATGTAGCAGTATATATAAGTTATATATATTTTTGGTATATATAGTTTATATATACTTTTAGTATATATAGCAGTATATATAACTTATATATACTTTTGGTATATTTAGCAGTATATATAGGTTATATATACTTTTGGTATATAACAGTAAGGGTGGAACATTGTTGTTATGTATCTCTTTAGGTCTTGTTCGTGCTTGCATTTGATTTTCATTCTCTCTTCTCCTTTTTTTTTTTTTGTAGAGTTAACTCTCATTCTACTCTTGATCTGAATTTAGCAAATAAATCATTCAAAATAACTCATTTAATCACATTTAATGAAAAATAATATAGTATACACAGGTTATATATACTTTCATATTTAGCAGAATAAATATATACTATCATATATAATTCTAAATTGATGTTATAATACAGTATAAACTCAATCTAATCATTTATAACAAAATTCTCGTACAAAACAGTTTATATGAGTTGTATATAGTAACATATATACTATACTTCTAAAAGATTTAACAAATGTTAATATTTCAAAGTCATTTCTAACAATAATACCCAGAATCATTAATATATATAAGCTTATATATACATCAGTTTTCAATTTATATACTCTATATATACCCCCATATATACCTTTCAGAAAATCAAAAAGTAATTTTAAATTTTACTTATCCATAAACTCTTGCCGCCGGCGGTCTCTTATTTCTTCAAACTTTTCTTTTAGGGTCGATTCCCTAGCTATTACAGTCGCCATATTAAATATAAGGCTTCAAAGATTAAGGAAACAAAATTGCAGCTTGAAGAAATATTAAACGAAGAAGGGAGTAATGTGCTAGAAGGAATCGGTACGATGAATCGAAGCCGGAAGGAGGGTTGAAAATGAATCGGCGGTGGTTCTTGAAGATGAATCGATGGTGGTTCTGTCTGTTGAATGATTTTCGATGGGAGATGGAAGGAATTGTGGGAGATGAAAGGACTGTTGGCTATCGTTTATGAAACGATGTTATTAGGTTTGAGCAGTTTTGGAATATTGGTAAATTATGTGCTATTTTTTTAATTTCTGTAAATGTATGCTATTTGTTTAATTTTTAAACTAAATATGTGCTAATTGTTTAAAAATCCCTATTAACATTCGCAAACATACTCTCTCAAATGTGATCATGATTAAAGCGATAGAAAGCTCTTGCTAGTAGGGGCGAGCAATAGCAAGATTTTACTCCATCTCCCCTCCTCCAAATTATGAGCATCTCTCCCCAAAACTTTAAGAGAAAGGAAATAGCAAAGATTTAACACTATATGCACCTTTTTTCTCATAGTGTCAAATTAGCTCATCTTGTCCATGGTTAAGACTAAGATGAATGTCAATGATAGTTTGCATATCCGTAACAGTAAAATAGCTTCATAAGTTTAGAGACATTCCACTTCATTTCACCATCCATAAAAAGATCCGCCGCTTTCATATCTGCCCCCACAAACTCTTCACCATCTTCAATCATAATCGATCTACTCGAAGGAAACCATGGGTCTTTAACAACATTAATGGAACTCCTATCCCCAACTTGCCATTTAAGACCTTGAAGACTCTGTAAAAGAGGGAATTGGTAGCTTTAAGAAGCCGCCAACTCTGATTGCCCAACATAGCCAGATTAAAGCAGTGTAAACCTCGAAAGGCCATAATGCAAATTTCTCCGCCCATCTTTTTTCGTACCCCACCAGAAACTGTTTCTCATCCGCTGAAGCTCATCACAATTCCCTTTCGGGATCTAAAAAATACTTATGCTGAAAGAAGAAATAGCTTGACAAATAGACTTGATAAGAACTTCCTTGCTAGCTCTAGAAAAAGAAATCTGTTAGATCAACTGCTGATTCTTTTCCAAAGTTTTTCTTTCAAAAAATTGAACACCTGATTCTTTAATCTACCGATTATACTTGGCAGACCAAGATAAGAACTGACCTCAAATGAAACATGAACTCCCAACATATTTTCAATATCTTTTCTGCAAGTAAACTGTGTTCGGACTGAAGAAAATAGCTGATTTCTAAAAATTAACAGATTGTTTGAAAGCTTTTTCATATTCTTCAAGAATCCCCTTAACCCTCGCTGCTTCCAAAGAAGAAGCTTTGAAAAAAATAGGGAGTCATGTTCAAAAAAGAGAAGTGAGATTTTTGGGCAACCTCTGCCAGCTTTAGCACCATGGATAGTACCACATCTTTTAGCCTCATAAAATAACAGAGATAATCCCTCAGCACAATGAGAAATAAATATGGGGAAATAGGTTCTCCTTGCCTAAGACCTCTACCTGATGAAAAAGCTGGAGCTCGGAGAACCATTAACCAACACAGAATAATGATAACTCTCCATATGCTTTGCTAATGTTAATTTTTTCCATCAAACAGTATAAAAACTTCTAACTCACTCTATCATATGACTTGCTAATGTCAATTTTGAGAGCATAATTCCCAATTTTACTCTTACTTGGTTTTTTCAAATTATGCAACATTTCAAAGGAAACCAAGATATTGTCAATAATAAGTCTATTGGGAATAAATTCCGATTGATTTTCCGATACAATGCCAGGCAAAACATGCTTCAATCTATTTGCAAGAACTTTCGACACAATCTTATAAAGAACATTGCAAAGGGAAATCGGTCTAAAATTCGAAACCAGCTCAGGATTATGTTTCTTTGGAATAAAAGGCAAATAAGAGTATCATTGAGGGAAGAAGGCATCATACCTCTTTCTAGCCATTCATTACATGCTTTTACAATAACCCTACCTATAATCAGCCAACACTTCTGAAAAAAGGTCGGGTGCAAAACGTCAGGTCCAGGTGCTAAATCCGGATTCATACCAAAAATAGCGAAGCAGGCTTCTTCAAGGGAAATATGAGCAGTCAAATCAATATTAGCAGAGCAGGCTTCTTCAAGAGTAATTCCATTGGTACTTAAAAATTCTTTTCCCCAAAAATTAGGGTTTAATTTGTGGACTAATAATTGGATGTGTGTAAAAAAAAAAATTCTTATTTTGTCCTCTTTACTCCTAATTTCCGATTTCTCAATCAAAAATAAAAAATTACATTTTTTTCCTATTCTTTCAAGGATTAATCGATTTTTCATTAAAAAAAATTATCCATTTTTCTCCTACTGACTTCCGAAAATAAAAAAATATTTCTTTTATTTCTCATGCATATTCAATTGATTAATTAGGAAACATGTCACGTTTTATGATTTGTTACTTAATTTGTTTGCAATAGAATTTTATTAGAATTGTCATTTTTGAGAAAATTCAAAAAAAGAAAAGAAAAAAGAAGTCATTTTTTGGTTCATGCATCATATTGATTTTTATTGCATTTGATGAATGTCGGCATCTGCTACCTTTTTGCGACAGTAATTACTTCCGACCATGCTACGGGCGACTAAACACGGCAGGATTGTTGTTCGCTAATCTATCTGGGACCAAAAAACCAACCACATGGACATCCTCGGGCCACTATCGTTTGTCGCGGATCCACTCACTAAATCAGACGTAGCGTGTGGTTTTATATCGTCACTAAAACGGGTTCGAGATACATACGTTTTGCCATTAAAACGGTCGCAAAGCTATTTTTGTAGCCGAGTTCGTCACCAAAGCATTATATCCGTTTTATATGGTAAAAAAGGTTGGATTTGAATTCAACAAAACATATTCTTATATCAACTCAACAAGCAAACAAAAATAAGTATAAAGTTAATATTCATTATGTTAAAATTGGAACGTGTCATCATTCTTTATTTATTCTGAGAATTTGTAGAAACTGCTGATAACAATTGGATCAATTATTGCATTTTACAGAGCTCTAATTGTATTGCAGCATTAACATCTAAGAACTCTACTTCAATTCAATCATTGTCCAAGAGTATCAATAATAGTCAAATGAGGAGCATAATTATCCAATTCTTAGACCGGTTCACAACAATATGTTAGAAAATTTTATTAACACTTACATAAATTAGGTATCCAAACACACAAAATACTAGTTCATACTATACTAACCAACTGTTGTACTCTATCAGTTTAATGCAAAATTACTCCTTGATCCTTAATTTAAATCAGGTAAGTAGGCATGTTTGTTGGTTAATCCCAGAACGTGGACTCAATATATCTAAGAATCCTTTTTTATTTTCTTTTGTTTAATTAATTTTTGTTTTATAGTTTACTGCTAGTATAGAGTCAATTTACAAACAAATTTACATTCAGTTTATTATCAATGTATATTACTCTCTAATCCTGAATTCAAATCAAGTATGTAGGCATTTATGGTGTGTATTCCCATTGTAGACTTAATAGATCCAAAAAAACTTGTATTTTCTTTTTTGTTTATTTAATTTCATTTTATAGTTTATTGCTAGTATAAAGTCAATATACAAAACGGTTTACAATAATTTTATTATTAATTTAAATATGCTTTAAGGTTGTTTACAACTTATTTAAGTTGTATTTATTATTTTGTTATTTTCTTTTAACATTGTTTTCGTTGAGTAAATCTAAGGTTGAACTTAAACTAAATTGCATCAAATTTGAGATCTAGGTTAGGTTAATTGTTTATCTTTATTGTTTCCTTTTCAGTTGATTTTTGCATTTCTTGTTTATTTTTTGAATCCTTGATTATTTATTATTTATTTGTACTTATACATTAATACATTTTGTTTAGCCTACTTTTAGCCCATGTTATGTATAAATTTAATCTTCGAATTCACTTTGTTTCGAGTCTATGTTTATGCAAAATTGATTTTTGACCTTTGGATTGAAGGAGTCATTTATTTTCAATTAGATTTTCCTATCTAAATTAAAGTTGTGACTTTTTTAAATTATTTTTCATATAATATGAATCATTTTTCTTAATTTTTAATTTTGAATTTCATTAAATAAATTTCATCCAACTATATAATAACATAACATCACAATTAAAAAACTTATTAGACATATTTAAAACATAGTTCGAAATAAGTTTAAAATCAGAATCCAAGATATAAATTCAAATATAATTTCATAAATAATAAAATTAGACAATTCTTAGGCAAAACCAAAGTCAACCTTCATATTCCATGGCCTCAATTGGCACATCACCAAAATTCAAACCACCACCACCATCATCATCATCATGTTGAGTTGCCAAATCCTTTACATTCATCACTATCGCCATTATATATATATATATATATATATATA